>CP139507.1:101676571-101826127 GCA_021014915.2 Artemisia tridentata subsp. tridentata | reverse complement strand
TTAACATCAAGTGTGTCAAACTTGATTTGCAATTGTTTTTCCCTTGAAACGGAATTTTGATAACCAGTTTCTAAGTCTGACTGTCGTTTTTTATGAAACTCAAAAGCTTTTTCGTTTTCCTTATACCTCTCAAGCTCAATGGTCATTTTCTCATTCGCGGCCTTAACATCGCGATTGACCTTTTTTACTTTCTTAATTTCAATACTACAATTGTTCAATAATGATTCAAATATACAACGTGTTTCCTCATATTTCAGCATGCTGTGAAATTGAGCATCCACTATGATTCATATTTGGAGTTGTCAAATCAATATTGCTACTACTCGGCGTGTCCAGGTATGTATCGTAAGTGGGTGCTGGAGTCTCAGAATTCTGTTCCTCATGAGGAGACATATCAAATATAATATTATTGTGGCATGTATTGAATAATGGTACTTCAGATACTGCATTGGTGTCATAAACAGGAGGTGTGTCAGAATCCGTGTCGTACTTAGCCTCCTGAAGATTTACCATAAATGTGCAGTTTGCATCGATGTCCTCTCGGTCTTCCATGTTATCCATGAGAGCCATAAAATCATTTTCCTCAGCATTCAACTGAAACCTTGCTTCTTCCTTCTGTGCCAACAGCAATGCTTTCTGCAGATAAGCTGGATCTTTCTTTTTCGGCTTAGTAGGACAGTTCCTTGCCATATGACCTACACCCTGACAGTTGAAACACTTTATCGGATTTCCCTGATTCATATTTCCATAATTCCCAGCAACTGGAGCTGCAACATTCCCAATCTGATTACCCGTAGTCTAATTCCCAACATTCTGACCCCTCTGATTTCCAACAAATTGACCCATCTGATTCCCTGCATACTGACCCAATTGATTTCCTGCATACCGCCCTGTATTCTGCATATTCTGATTACCCATCTGAAATCTAGTAGCATATCCCTGCTGATTCCCAATAACTCCAACCATTTGTCCTCCTTGACCCATATTGAAACTCGGCTATGCAATCTGCCTGTTGCGAGTATTCGATGAAATCCTTTGGTTGTTGTTGGTTGGTGTAGAATAGCGTCCTTGGAATGCCTTTGTCAAATAAGCAAATGCTTGTGTCAAAGCAGCAGTACATTCATCATTGTCAGTGAACTCTGTTCTTGGAATTGTGGATATTGTTGTTGTGGAATAACATGTTGTTGTTGTGGGTAGAATTGTTGTTGTGGGATTACAGCCATTTATTGTTGTGGAATGTATTGTTGTTGCATGTAGTTGTGAGTGGAAGATGATGATTGTTGATGTTGTGTGTTCACTGGTAAAGGTGTTGGTGTTTGAGCAATGAATGCAAGAGGATCATGATTCTTTGTCAATCTTTCTTTCCTAACTTCATTAGCCTCGGTTTGGTTTTGCTTCAAAAAATAGTAGAGCTGATCATAATTCATCTTATCTAGATCCTTGGTTTGGTTGACAATAGTGACATATCATCTCCATTCTTCTTGAAGATTGTTGATGAACTTGATGTTGCTTGCGATTGGTCTTGGTGTCAACTTGTTTCTGATTAGCTCATTCATTAAAGTGCAGAACCTGGTATAGTAGGATTCAATGTGTTGATGCAAATAATGTTCTAAAAACGTTATTAATATCTTTCGATAACTCCACGTTTTGATGATAACAAAATGTGAAAACATTTTACGTCAAAATTAATGTAAACAAGTTTTTAGTCGAAATATCCCGTTTCTACGTAAATCACTCTAGGTATGAACAAACAAATTTACAACTTGACAAATGATCAAAGAAATGAATTTATGTTTCAATCTTCACATTTTTAATGTGACAAAACATTTTTTCCAAAAATATACTTTACAAATTATTTTTGAATTATAAAGAAATGTTTTATTGGAAAAATAAGTTTAAAAATTATAACAGCTATTTTCCCCCCCAAAATCAGCTCCAAACTTCCCCAAATAAACTTTCACCACTAAAAACAAAAAATGAAGCGTTTTTGTCTAGCACGGTACCACTAAATTTAGTGGTACCGTGTGACATTTAGTGGTACCGTGTCCCCATAACGATTAGATTTCTTCTGCCTATAAATACCAGCCCTCTTCACAGTTTTTGGGCATCCTTTTTCATACATATCTTTCTGAGTTTAAAACTCTTATCTCATCTTCTCTCCTTTGATCATTTAGTTTAGTTTTCTTTTGTTTAAAGAGTGATCCAATCATCCAACCAAGTGATCACCTTCATTCCTCTACTAGTGCAAGAGAAGAACACAAAGTATCAATGAAGATACAAAGTGTTGTAGTTATAGTTAGTGCACTTGTAACACTTGTTACATACTTGTTGTATCCTAGCATACACCAAGTTGATTTTCTTTTGTGTAGTTTGTGATCATTGTGATCTTGTCGAGATCTTGGAGATCTCTTGTAGCTTGTGGGCTTGTGTGTTGATCAAGTGGATTAAGGGTAGATCGAGTCAAGTGTGTTGATTGTGTGATTTAGTAAGGATCGTGTGGATCGTGGTAGATTGGTACTAGCTAAGATTAGTACTCGACATTTAGCTTAGTGTCGGAAATAAGGATAAGCGACGTTGTACGGTTTTCTCCGCCTGAAGGGAGCTTTGTTGACATAGTGCTTAGAACTCTCGAGTTTGGTACTCGGGGAGTGGAGTAGGGCGAAGAAGAGCTTCATGACCGAACCACTATAAATCTCTTTGTCCTGGTTTGATCTTTCCATCTCATTTCTTTATATTTATTGTTTATATTAGATAGTATTGTTTAGTGTTCATATTGGTGTTGATTGATTTCACAAAAGAATCGAATCAAAGTTTTTCACAAGTAAAGTTTTAAAACTAATTAAAAACCGGCAAAACTGTTCAACCCCCCCCCCCTTCTAGTTTTCCACACAATGGATTCTCCAGGAGTGGATGTAAACTTCTCCCATTCAGTTAGTAGCTTGTTTTCTACATCTTGTTGCCCAATTTCTGTTCCATGACATAGCCTTCTAACTCGTTCCCACATGTCATAGGCAGTTTCACAGCTGTCGGCAGCAACAAAGATCTCTCGTGGTAATCCTAGTTGGATTAAGTGCATTGCCATATCATCAGCGTCGATCTGCTTCTTGTCTTCTTCTGTGTATTCTGCTTCTGTTTGTTCACGAAAGAATGGTAGAACAGGAGGTGTTCCATTTGGATCTCCAGGGTCTTGAATTTGTCGAGGCTTGAAGGGTCCATTCTTAATAGATTGGAGCAGGAGTTTACCATCAGGCTTGGTTTTGATGTAATGAAGCATGCAGCTTGTCCATGGAAGATACCCACCTTTTTCAAGCATAGGAGGATGGTTTTCCGCACCGGCTGCATGAATGTCTTGTTGAGTTGCCATAGATGAAGGTATGTATGATAAATTTGATCTTGGATCGGTTCAACGATGTAGGAGTTGTGTTTGGTGAAAGTTAAGTTCAGTTGTTGTAGTGAAATTTTGGTCTTAAAACTTAAAATCGTCGATAACTTCTTTCCAGAGCGATTTCAGGCTTCAAAAATTTAATTACCTTACGTAGTGAGGTAACCTTACAATATTCAGGTTGTTCCGGTCGTTTTGACAAGTGTTTCACTGAAAACGAAGTTACAGTTCAAAAGTTATGGCCGTTTGAAGTTTTGTCGTAAAAAGTCAAACAAAAGTCAACTTTGAATGTTCAATTCTGATGACTTTGGTTCAATTCCAATGAATTTAGTCCAATTCCGATGACTTTGGTTCAATTTCGAGGACTTTAGTCCAATTCCGATGACTTAGATTTAACTCCGATGACTTTGGTCCAATTTCGATGAAAACTGCAATTTCGATGAAAAATGCAATTTCGATGAAAAATGCAATTCCGATGAAAAATGCAATTCCAATGAAAAATGCAATTTCGATGAACAATGAAATTTCGATGAACCCTTAGGCAATTGCGATAATATCTATCTAATTTGTACAAATTAGAAGATTTTTTATTAGTTGAAGTATTCCACAAACTTATACAAGCAAGGGAATACTGAGTAATTGTTGGATCGTGAAGTAAACTTGTCATTGATTAATTTCGATAACCAATTGTGATGAACCCTTAAGGTGCAATTCCTATGAACCCAATTTCGATGAATCCAATTCCGATGAACCCTTAAAAATGCAATTCTGATAAACCCTTAAAAATGCAATTCCGATGGACGGACTGATTTTTAAAGCTCAATATTACGACAAAAAAAAAACTTCTAAACCTTTCCTTTCGACCAAAAACCTTCAAAACACTTAAATCACAATAAAGTTAAGACCTTTAACGTTTATAAACCAACTTTGAATAAATTCGATAAGTAGCCAACACGTTTTATATCGTTAAGAATCAAGTTTTTGACTTTTTTTATGCGATTTTTTTTTGCCAAAACTCACTAATGAGTAAAAATCAAAGCTTTTATAGAAAAACTAACGTTTTTATATAGAAAAACGCAACCTTTGTAAAGCTTTAACCAAAAAACGAAACACAAACACTCCTAAATCATTGTTAGGCGATTGATACCACTTGTAGGACCTTATATCTATCAACGTTATCACACAATATTAAGAACGTATGGTGACTTGAGAGAAGTATGTATGTGTCGAGCTAGAGAGAGAAAGTAGAGAGATGAAGAGAGAATTTCATATATAAAAACACACACTTACACACTCAAGCACATACCTCAAATGTGTCATTTGAGGTGTATATATAGTACAATATGTGATGCCCTAAAGGCTTGGCCATGGGCCTCGTTGTGGACTTAGATTGGGCTTGGATTACATTAAATATAAATAGACTAGCTTATCATATTACTAACCTATTAGCTTAGCCCAATCCACGAGCCCATTGACTATTCTATGATATATTCTACGACACATTACAAAGTTGATGTGTTTCAAGGGATATACCCGTTCGTGTGTAGTAAGAGTTAATTGAGGTAAGCCGAGGTCGTTCACTAGGATTTGTTTTGTTTGTATGATGTGAAATTTTTGTGAATAAAGAGCAATCCAACTTATCGATTCTAATTAGCAAGCAAATGAAAATGATTTAAATTCAATAATTAAAAGACTACACTTGCCTAGACTAGCTTGCACAATTCCTTTGACATGATTATGACATTGGTTGCATTTGATTATGATCAACAAATTAGATGGTGTTCTAATTCGATTAGTGGTGTACTAATTATATTGTTTCCCACACTTTCAATCCTCGTCAAGATTTAGAGATTATAAAAAACAATATTTCAAAATTGATCAATCCAAGATTAACACAACTCAATTACCCGATTCGCTTTCGTTTCACAAGTAATCGACAACCACACTATTTAGTTTTCCAAGTTAAATTAAGTTTCTTATGAAATGGTCAATACATAAGGTAAAACCCTCATAGACAAAGGTTTACAACTAATTTACTAACAATGTCTTTTTCAACCCAATACATTATTAGAAATTACCCAAACTTAACAACTCTTTGGTGGAGAAAACTCAAGATAGCACAATTCGTTCTTAGTGTTAAATTTTCTTTTGTGTTAGAACCAATAAGTCATAATCAATCAAATAAATCATAAATCAAACATCATCTAGGCAAGTGCATAAGGCACTTAGCCACTCATGGTAAACAAAGTAATAACCATAAGAAATTTATCACTAGTAAACATGATTGAATAGTCTTACAAAATGTTGTAATGATGATTACAAGTAATGAAGAACACTTGTGAAATGATCAACAATGATCCTTGCGTAATTGAAGTTATGATTGGTACGAGTTTAGCTTCCTTTTTCTGCGTTTTTCTTCTTCTTGTCGCCCCAAATGTAAGAGAAAATGGTGACAGATTTTTGTTGTAGTTGATTGTGTATTGTCTTCTTTTTTTTTCCTATGTATATAGGGAGATTACCCTTGGCCAACAAGCATACATCTTGGGCTCCAAGTGTCATAATGTTGGAGTTGAGTTAATAGATGAGTAATGACACTTAAATCTTTCTTTTAATGCAACTTAGAAGTCTTTAATATTGCTGGACCTAAGGTTTGGATACTAAACCTTAGGCATGGAAGTGACTTCTTAAACCTTAGGTTTGAGATAGAAACCTAGGGTTTAGAATATGATCTCTAACATTTATCTTTTCATGAACTTTTCTTCAACTTGAAAACCATTGTAATCTTGATTCTCCATCTTTATCAATCCTCCCAAAGCTTTTATTGTGAGATGATTCCTACATTTGTGCATAAGCTCTTGATTTGACAACTTTTCCACATCTTTTAAGCTTTTCCTTGAACTTGATCGCACCTGAACTAAAATACATCTTTTGCACTTTTTAAGCATAATACGTTCATAAATTCAACCAAATACAATGCATAAATATAGAAATAACGCGACTAAAACATGTTAGATTTGAGCGTTATCAAATCCCCCACACTTACACTTTGCTTGCCCCCAAGCAAATCTAGCTTTTAAGAAATAAATCCATATGATAAAAATGAGATGCAAATCTATCAAGCACAAATACAAGACAAGATCCATCTATTTAGGCTTATAAATGAAAAGATGAGATGTTTGACAATACCTTAATGATTCTCTTGCCTGATAACATATTAAGACACCTCACGAAAGGAAAATGAAGTATGATTCACTCAACACTCATTTGTTTAGTGATTGAATATAGAAGAAAATCACACTCATTGCTCAGACATGATCTAAATATTACCATAGGCTTGTACAAGAAACAAAACTCAACCGACGTGGCGTAAGCACCAAGTGTAAACATCTAAGAGGACTTTTATTCGGGTTTAAGGTTTTAAGGGTTATATAATACTGATGTGAAACTATCTCATGCAAAACATAATAGATCGCTAACAACGCTATCTCATTCCTCAAGAAATCGGATGGTCACTACATGTCATTACACTTGATAACTTCACAAAGTCAAAAGGGTAGGGATAAGACATGGGATATATATATAATTGGTTTTAATATTGAAAAACTTTACAAATAGCCAAAGTCTACAACCAAGTGCTACTAGCTACATCAACCACATTCCTTTGAAATTGAGATTTCTTCCTTGATATCATACATTCATAGCTCATTGGCTACTTATTTTTTTTTTTTTTTTTTCATAAGATACCAATAGATCATCCACGAGATTATCATGGAGTTTGCAACTTTCTCACTTTCAAGGATTCCCACGTAACAACCATCTTTCCAAGTAGCTAGTAACCAACCAAGACTTGACTATGGGTAAGGTTAAGGCTAAAGGTGAGAAATATTTTTATATTTTTCTGGTGTAACAAAATGAAAAGACTGGCTCGGAGGGTGTACTAATGGAGTCTAGCACTTAAAATGAGTACTAACAAATGGGTCCATGGAAGGTTAACTAACCAATTTGGCTAGCTAATATATCAATATATATGTAAAATGGAAGGCCATTTGGTTTAATTCCTGAGGTTGCCTCTTATCACGCGAATACACTTATATCACACGAGGTGATCTCACTACGGTCTGGTAATGATTTGCATGTACAATTCTAGAATAAATAAGATCACTGGCAAACTTATAGCAAAAAGATTAGAGCATAAAAGATATATGCTATATAAGAATAGGTTCAAATCCTCACATATTAGTTGAATGGGTTATGGTTGTGCTGTCAATGTTATCAATCCAAAAATGGATTGCAATGCCAATCAGGACACATCTCAAATTTTCAAAAATTACATGTTTTATTAGTGGATTAATCTAGTTATTCTTTATCAACATTCTCAACGTGCGAAAACAACTAGATCAAAGGGGCAAACAAATTAAAAATAGGCTCAAATTTATAGAAAAATTTAAAAGTCTAGATCATTTCCTATTTCCTCCCCCCACACTTAAGTTTGACATTGTCCTCAATGTTAAGAACGATAAATCATAAAAATAGGGAAATGAAACATAAGAGAAATGATATTGCCTGAGCTTTGGAATAGGAGGATTCCATTTGTTTTCAAGATCAAGCATCCTAACCTGCATAATCATCAAAACAAAAACACACAAAAATGCAAAATATTTTTGTATTTTATTATTCATAATATTAAGGCCCCCACACTTATGGTGAAACCATCGGGGCATAAAAAAACACACGGGTTGCCTCCCGAGAAGCGCTAAATTTATTAATGAGTCATCAGCCCGACTCAATCTCTCTTTACTTTTGTGGTTTGTATTTAGGATTCTTTCCTGACGTCTTTGGAATATACACCACATTTCCTTTTACTATTCCTTTTCCAGTTTTATCAATATCATGTAACTTCGCGGTATTGCAAGTTCTAGGGAGAACATCCCAGATGTAACCAGTTTCTGCAGCCCATGGTATTACTTTTTTATAATCGGCTGGAAAAGGTGCCATGAAGGGAATAGCAGTTTATTTCTTTTTATCGAGCATTTCAAGTGGAATTTCCTCACTTGACATTTCATTCAATTGCTTCTCATCAAGGTATAATTTAATTCGATGTCCATTAACAATGAAAGTTCCACCCTTCTTGTCATATAGTTCAACATATCCGGATGGAAAACCATGTTTTACCACGAATGGACCAAACCATTTGATTCTGAGTTTAGGAGCTTTGAATTTATACTTTGAATTGAACAAAAGAACTTTGTCTCCAGCCTTGAATTCTTTACGGATTCTTAGCTTTCTATCATGATAAGCTTTTGTTCGAGCTTTGTATAGTTTTGAGTTTTCATATGCTTGGAGTCTCAATTCATCGAGTTCATGCAATTGCAAGAATCGTTTTTCTCCAGCGATTTTTAAATCAGGATTACATTGTCTCAATGCCCAATAAGCACGATGTTCAATTTCAAACGGTAAATGACAAGTCTTTCCATATATGAGTCTGTACAGGGTTGTACCAATTGGAGTTTTATATGCGGTTCTAAATGCCCATAGAGCATCATCGAGTTTCCTTGACCAAACAGAAGGATTATCCTTAACTGTTTTTTCAAGTATTCTTTTTAAAGCTCTATTGGTGTTTTCGACTTGACCACTGGTCTGAGGATGGTATGCTGTTGAGAAACGATGGTGGACCCCATATCGTTTCATAGCTTTTTCCATTTGATGGTTGCAGAAATGAGTTCCTCTATCGTTTATCAAAGCTTTTGGAATTCCGAATCGAGAGAAAAGTTTTTTCAGAAAATTCACAACTACTCGTGCATCGTTAGTGGGTAGAGCTTCTGCTTCCGCCCATTTGGAAACATAATCTATTGCAACGAGGATGTATTCGAATTTATGAGATTTAGGAAAAGGACCCATGAAGTCAATTCCCCAAATATCAAATATCTCAGAAACTTGGATGTTTTTTTGTGGCATTTCGTCTCTACGAGAAAGATTACCAGATTTTTGGCATGCGTCACAATTCCGCACAAGTGTGTGTGATTCTTTAAAAATTGTTGGCCAATAAAATCCCGCATCAAAAACTTTTTTAGCGGTGGTGGATGGTCCATAATGTCCTCCGGTTGGGCCATGATGACATTCATCAAGAATTTTTCGAGTTTCAGAACCATACACGCATCTTCTTATTATACCATCGGGGCACATTTTGAATAGATACGGTTCATCCCAAAAATAATATTTTAAGTCTGCAAAGAATTTACTACGTTCAGCATGAGATAGACCTTTTTGTAATATTCCTCCAGCTAAATAATTTGCATAATCAGCAAACCATGGAACTTCTTCATTTTCAATTTCCATAAGAGTTTCGTCGGGAAAGTAATCATCAATATCGTTTTCACCGATTTCCTCTAAATTTGGATTTTCTAATCTGGATAAATGATCTGCCGCCACATTTTCTGCACCTTTCTTATTCTGGATTTCTATGTCAAACTCTTGAAGCAATAAAATCCATCGGATAAGACGTGGTTTTGCATCTTGTTTAGCAAACAGATATTTCAGAGCTGAATGATCGGTGAATACAATTGTTTTTGATAAAGCAAGATAGGAACGAAACTTGTCGAATGCAAAAACTACAGCTAACAGTTCTTTTTCAGTCACTGTATAGTTTTGTTGGGCACTATTCAAGGTTTTGCTAGCGAAATAAATAGGACGAAAATGTTTACCATCTCGCTGTCCTAATACTGCTCCAACAGCATAATCACTTGCATCGCACATGAGTTCAAACGGCAACGACCAATTTGGTGAAACCATAATTGGTGCATTTGTTAGCTTGTTTTTTAGTGTTTCGAATGCCTTGATGCACTCTTCATTGAAGTCAAAGACCGAATCTTTTTCAAGCAATTTCGTCATTGGACGAGATATTTTTGAAAAATCTTTAATGAATCGACGGTAAAATCCCACGTGTCCCAAAAAACTTATAACGCCTTTAACGTTAGTTGGGGGTGGTAACTTAGCAATAGCATCAATTTTCGCTTTGTCAACTTCGATTCCTTTGCTCGAAATCTTGTGACCAAGGACAATTCCTTCTGTCACCATAAAATGACATTTTTCCCAATTAAGTACGAGATGAGAAGTTTTGCATCTTTCAAGCATTTTATCAAGATTGGAAAGGCACGACTCAAATGAGTCTCCAAATAATGAAAAATCATCCATGAATACTTCCATGGAGGTTTCAAGCATATCTTGAAAAATAGCAATCATGCATCTTTGAAATGTTGCTGGTGCGTTACAAAGACCAAAAGGCATACGCCTATAAGCATATGTGCCGAACGGACACGTGAATGTGGTTTTTTTCTTGATCAGCTGGATCAATTGGAATTTGAAAGTAACCGAAAAATCCATCGAGAAAACAAAAGTATTTGTTCCCCGCAAGTCTTTCCAACATTTGATCCATGAACGGTAATGGAAAATGATCTTTTCTGGTGGCATCATTTAATTTTCTATAATCAATGCATACCCGCCAACCAGTGATAGTTCTTGTAGGAACAAGTTCATTGCGTTCATTAGTTACGATAGTTGTTCCTCCTTTCTTAGGAACACAGTGAACCGGACTCACCCATGAGCTATCCTCAATAGGATAAATAATTCCAGCGTCAAGAAGTTTGATTATTTCTTTCTTAACTACTTCCTTCATATTTGGATTGAGTCTTCGTTGTCTTTGAACAACTGGTTTAGAATCAGTTTCAAGATTTATTTTATGTTTGCAAAAGTTTTGACTTATTCCAGGAATATCAGAAGTTTTCCAAGCAAAAGCTTCTTTATGCTTTTTGAGTATAGAAACTAGTCGTTCCTTTTCATCTGGTTTAAGTTCTGAAGATATGACAACTGGAAGAAGAGAATTTCCTTCCAAAAATGCATATTCCAAATGATCAGGGAGAGGTTTCAAGACTAGATCTACTGGCGGTTCCTCAATTGAGGTTGTGATTCTCATATCATCATTGAATTCCAACTCTTCAAAGTTAGTATTTTCTTCCTCCGAAATTTCTTCGGTGTCAATCTGCATAAATTCAGCGAATTCTCTGTCGAGATCTTCATCACTGATTTGTCCAGATGTGTTATGAATCTTAATTCTTTCATCAAGCAACTCATCGAATGTTTCTTCTGTTATATCATCGATAACATCAACGCTATAACAAGTGTCATCATTCGCATGAGAATACTTCATTGCTTGATTAATCGAAAAAGAAATTCTTTCATCCCCAACTCCAAGGTTGAGTTCTTTGTTTTTTACTCGAATGATAGCATCTGCAGTATTTAGGAAAGGTCTTCCTAGAATTAATGGAACTTTGCTATCTTCCTCCATCTCAAGGATCACAAAATCAACAGGAAAAACAAATTTCCCAACTTGAACAAGCATATTTTCAGCTACTCCAACAGGATACTGGATAGTATGGTTGGCTAATCGTATACTCATTCTTGTTGGTTTCAATGTTTTGATTGAAAGTTTCGCATACAACGAGTATGGCATAAGATTTATACTTGCACCAAGGTCGGCTAAAGCATCACAAGTTATTGAATCTCCCAAGGTACATGGAATAAGAAAACTTCCTGGATCACCGAGTTTCTTTGGTAATTTATTCTCAATTATTGCAGAGCAATCTTCATTTAAGAAAGTAGCGAAAATGTTTTCTATTTTGCTTTTATTATTAACAAGTTCTTTCAAAAACTTCCCGTAATTGGGCATTCCAGCTAGAACATCAACAAGAGGAATGTTGATTCTAACTTCTTTTAGTAAATCAACGAACTTTCCATATTGTTCTTCCATCTTTTCCTTCCTCAAACGTTGAGGGTATGGAATTCTTGGTTTATATGGTTTGAGTGTTGGAGTGGATTTAACAACTGGTGTAGAATTTGGTTCATTTTCGTTAGATTCTTCTTCTACTTCATCCTCACTATCATTTTAGACAGCAGGAGTTGTTTGGGTTGGGTTGGGTGGTCGATCATAAGATAGACCACTACGAGTATATACAGCATTCACCTGCTCATTTCTTGTTTGAGGTGGACGATAACTTCCAGATGATGATGGTTTTGGATTGGTTTGCGTATTGCTTGGCAAGGTACCGGATGGTCTTGCAGCGAGTTGATCAGAAAGACGACCAAATTTGGTCTCAAGATCTTGGATAGAAGCTTGATGATTCTTTTGACCTTGCTCAACCTTGCTTTTGAGCATAAAGAATTGATTTTTCATGAATTCGTTCGTTTGTTTTTGAGCATGCACAAATTCACGCATGGTTTTTTCGAATTTGGATTCTTCGTTTTTTGTTTCACGAGAACGATTTTCATCATGAAAAGATGTCTGACGGTTTTCATCACGAGTTTGGGAACGATTATCATCCCTTGGTGGACGATCTTGCCAATCTCGAGAATTCCTACCGTAGTAGTTTCCACGATATCCTCCCCCTCGATATCCTCCAGAAACATAATTAGTTTCTGCTTCGGGACCTCCCATGGGTTTATCATCACACTCGGATGAGGAGTGATTTCCACCACAATGAATACATCCCTCACGTATTTCTTTGATTTCTTTTTGGATACTTTCGAATTTGGAATCAATTTTAGAGGTAAACTCTTTCATCATATCCAAGATTTTGGAATTTTCATTTGTCGCTTCGGCAAATGCAACCGATTTTCGTTGAGGTTTAATTTTGGCATCTTTAGACCAATCAAGCTTAAGAAGTACGCGGTCTTCTAGTAAATTGTAAGCTTCATTAGGAGTCTTATAAAGGAAAATTCCTCCGGCATCAAGTATGCCTTAAGTTGCGTCATCAAGACCATGGTAAAAGATTTGGATAATATTAACACGAGACAATCCATGCCCATGACAACTACGGAGCATGTTTTTCATTCGAAGCCAAGCTTCAACAAGATTTTCTCTTTCTTTTTGAGTAAAACTACGAATTTCACCCAAGAGACGATCAAACATGGCTGGTGGAAAGAAACGTCCAACAAACGCTCTTCTCATTTGGTCCCAAGTTGTGATCACTCCGGGGCTTAATTCATTATACCAAATTTTCGCTTCTCCGGTGAGAGATGATGGAAAAAGTTTAAGTCGGATTGAATTTGGATCGGTAGTTCCATAACGAAACATGTCACAAATTTCAAGGAAATCGGCGATATGTTTATGTGGATCAGATTTAACTCTACCATCAAATTGGTTGTCTTTAATCATCGAGAGATGATGACCTTTGATAGTAAAATTTTCTCCTAGATTCACGGGAATAATTGCTGCTTCGGGTGTAGGAGCTACAACCCTATTAGTATCCCACATGGGTTGATCGTCAGCCATTGGAAATGGTAATTCTTGAAAAAGATTAACGATTGGATGAACTTCGAAAAGGTTTTCAAATGGTAGATTAACGGTTTTTGGAATTCTTTGATCGGGTGGAATGAATGGATTTTTCTTTTTACGAAATAAACGTTCGGGATTAGACAATGGTGAACTTAATTCTTCGTTAGAAGAACGAGTGGTCATACACGAGAAAAACGAGCCTATCGAAAAGGATTTAAAAACTAATTTTTTTTTTTTAAAGAAAAAAAGGGCCAAGCCGGCGGTTTGAAAGTGAAACCGGCGGTTTGGTCGAGTTGCGAAAAAGAAATTTGGACAGAAAGCTCAAACCGGCCGGTTTGGATTTATACCGGCGGTTTGGGACTTAAGAAAAAAAAATTTATTTTTTTATACGAGCGATACCGGCGGTTTGGGATTAAAACCGGCGGTTTGGGCAAACAGAAGGGTTCAAACCGCTCGGTTTGTGTTTATACCGGCGGTTTGGGAGTGAAAGTATTTTTTTTTTTTTTTAAGAACCTAAAGAATACGCTAAAGAGTATCAATACTAGTAGAATTAGAGCTAATGAATTATAAGCAAAAACTCACACAAACGAGATCAAATCCCCGGCAACGGTGCCAAAAACATGATGTGTTTCAAGGGATATACCCGTTAGGAGTACAAGTTTTAAAATTTTTAACACGATTTACCAAAGATTCAAACGAAACACATACGAGCAAGTATACTCGTCCATGTGTAGTAAGAGATAATTGAGGTAAGCCGAGGTCGTTCACTAGGATTTGTTTTGTTTGTATGATGTGAAATTTTTGTGAATAAAGAGCAATCCAACTTATCGATTCTAATTAGCAAGCAAATGAAAATGATTTAAATTCAATAATTAAAAGACTACACTTGCCTAGACTAGTTTGCACAATTCCTTTGACATGATTATGACATTGGTTCCATTTGATTATGATCAACAAATTAGATGGTGTTCTAATTCGATTAGTGGTGTACTAATTATATTGTTTCCCAAACTTTCAATCCTCGTCAAGATTTAGAGATTATAAAAAACAATATTTCAAAATTGATCAATCCAAGATTAACACAACTCAATTACCCGATTCGCTTTCGTTTCACAAATAATTGACAACCACACTATTTAGTTTTCCAAGTTAAATTAAGTTTCTTATGAAATGGTCAATACATAAGGTAAAACCCTCATAGACAAAGGTTTACAACTAATTTACTAACAATGACTTTTTCAACCCAATACATTATTAGAAATTACCCAAACTTAACAACTCTTTGGTGGAGAAAACTCAAGATAGCACAATTCGTTCTTAGTGTTAACTTTTCTTTTGTGTTAGAACCAATAAGTCATAATCAATCAAATAAATCATAAATCAAACATCATCTAGGCAAGTGCATAAGGCACTTAGCCACTCATGGTAAACAAAGTAATAACCATAAGAAAATTATCACTAGTAAACATGATTGAATAGTCTTACAAAATGTTGTAATGATGATTACAAGTAATGAAGAACACTTATGAAATGATCAACAATGATCCTTGCGTAATTGAAGTCATGATTGGTACGAGTTTAGCTTCCTTTTTTTGCGTTTTTCTTCTTCTTGTCGCCCCAAATGTAAGAGAAAATGGTGATAGATTTTTGTTGTAGTTGATTGTGTATTGTCTTCTTCTTTTTTCTTCTATGTATATAGGGAGATTACTCTTGGCCAACAAGCATAAATCTTGGGCTCCAAGTGTCATAATGTTGGAGTTGAGTTAATTGATGGAGTTGAGTTAATAGATGAGTAATGACACTTAACTCTTTCTTTTAATGCAACTTAGAAGTCTTTAATATTGTTGGACCTAAGGTTTGGATACTAAACCTTAGGCATGGAAGTGACTTCTTAAACCTTAGGTTTGAGATAGAAACCTATGGTTTAGAATATGATCTCTAACATTTATCTTTTCATGAACTTTTCTTCAACTTGAAAACCATTGTAATCTTGATTCTCCATCTTTATCAATCCTCCTAAAGCTTTTATTGTGAGATGATTCCTACATTTGTGCATAAGCTCTTGATTTGACAACTTTTCCACATCTTTTAAGCTTTTCCTTGAACTTGATCGCACCTGAACTAAAATACATCTTTTGCACTTTTTAAGCATAATACGTTCATAAATTCAACCAAATACAATGCAAAAATATAGAAATAACGCGACTAAAACATGTTAGATTTGAGCGTTATCAAAAGTTATAAATAAGTAACTGACCATCACTTTCTATTAAAGCTAACAGTTATGGTTTTAAAGTATATCATTGATAACAGTGTTTTTTTTTTTTTTTTTTTTTTTTTTTTTTTTTTTTTTTTTTTTGTTGTTGTTGTTGTTGTTGTTATTGAAGGGTCATGTGCTAAAGCTTAAAGGTACTTTAATGCTTGCAACACCAGATGAATTGGTAAAGATACAAAAGATTAGGTTACAGAGCTCTGAGAAAAGCAAAATGACCATGGACCATAATGGGTTCCGCAGACTACTGGTAGTGCTTACAAAAGCTGGGAAACTTTTGCATTGCATACAGGAGATGGTTATGTTGTCTGGTCTAGCCTACTGCAATCTCTTCGCAGCTCTGAACAATGTTCTTAGCCCACTGGTCTTAAGTTACACCAATAGCAAATCCAGCACCATCATGCACTGGATAATAACCCATCTGTTCTTGTCGTTGGTAGATGTGGACTCTCTCTGTCTTCTCCTGCCGTAATGTCGATCGTTGATGCACACACTGGAAAAGAGGTTCAAAATATGGTTCCTACGCATTCCACTGTGCAAGTTATTTACATACCATTCAGTGATTCAACCGAGTAGCAGCTTCACTTGCTGATAAATGCTGATAACTGTGCTCATTTGTACCCTAAAACTCCTGAAGCTGCTGAGATCTTCCAATGTGAGTCTGGAAACGTGTATTGGTACCCGGTTGAAGCGGAAATTTCTATCTTGAGGGGTTATGGGGTTAAAACCAAATGTAATCTTGAAGAATACTGCTTTGAGGCAAGGAATTTGTGGTCTGTTGTGTTCCCATCAGAATCGGAGAAAATAATCGCAACAGTGACGAGAAAAGCAAACGAGGTTGGTCTGTTTTTCTTTTTAATATATGTTGGAGGTGGCAAAATGCGTGGGTCGAGCAGGTTGGGTAACATGTTTAAATGGGTCAATTTTGTGGTACCTGAAACACCTTTTGTTCAAAGTGTTTATATTAACGTGTCAGATTTGATCACGGGAAAAAGAAAAATACTCTACATTTTGAATAAATTGATATAGTGGGTATGCATAAAAAATACGCCTTGGCAAACGTTACCTTTTTTGGTTTTGTTCATTTGACATTCATGATCAATGGTATGAAATTGCCAGCTCCAAAAATTTGTAATGTTAAATTTAATATTTTTTGGTTCAGGTTGTTCACACTCAAGCAAAGGTGATTGCTGACGAGGATGTCATGTATAAATACGTATCAAAAAATATGTTGTTTGTTGCTACTGTTTCACCCAAAGCAAGTGGTCCAATTGGTTTGGCAACTCCAGATGAAGCAGTGTTGGCAGTCCATCTTGTAGATATTGTAACTGGTCGAATATTGCATCGCATGACTCATTTAGGATCACAGGGTCCTGTTCATGCAGTGAGTATCAAGATTCTCTTTGCATTTAATAAAATGTAACTTGTATTTTTAAATGAACCATCTTCTCTTCTTTTCTGAAGGTCCTTAGTGAGAACTGTGTTGTCTACCATTACTTCAACCTACAAGCTCACAGATATGAGATGTCTGTTATTGAGATTTATGATCAGTCTCGTGCGATACTGCTCTATATACTGCAAAGTGTTTGGCATTGTATTTTTTATAAATGTATTTTTCTAATCATGATTACTATCCACAGGAAAATAAAGATGTTTTGAAGCTGATTGTTGAAAACATAATCTCACGACCCCCATCTCATCTTATTCTCGGCCTGAGGTTATGACAAAATCACAATCTTACTTTTTCACACATTCTGTGAAAGTAATATCAGTAACTTCAACTACAAAGGGTATTACTTCCAAGCATCTTCTTATTGGCACAGTTGGCGATCAGGTTAGTGTGGAATATATTGATAAATAAAATGATTCTTTTATATATTCTTATCAAAATGAAGTTAATCATTATGGCCTTAATCAACTCTGGTGTAAATTTGTAGGTATTGGCTCTTGATAAGCGTTTTGTTGATCCACGAAGATCACTTGACCCCACACAAGCTGAGAAAGAGGAGGGATTTTTACCTCTGACTGATGCTTTACCAATTATTCCTCAGGTGAGTGATTTTGTCTAGATACATACTAGGGAAATTACATTGTTGGTTCCTAAACTTCTTGCGGATTTTGCATATGCTCCCGAGGTCTGATAAATTATTCCAGACCTTCCCCTCGTATTCGTTTCATAGCGTCAGTGGTTCAAACCACTAACAGCCGTTAAAATTATATTTAGACATTGAAATGAGGCTTCAGTTCAGGTTTTGAGTTGCTCTCGAGAAAACACTCATTTCACCAAGTAACCGAATATAAAACTTGATCCCATTGTAACTTAGATTGCCCCCATATTTATTGGCTTAGACAGGATTACAGGCTGACCCGTACTGTAAATAGAATAATAGAATACAAGACCCCACAAGTTTTTTTTTTTTTTTTTTTTTTTTTTAGATTAAAATATCTTAGGAAATTAAACCAACCTCTCCTAAATGAACCACTCTAGGTTAAAGTTGGTTACATGTTAATGATCAAAAGTGAATCACATGATGATATTTTAGCATTATATGGTCTAAAATAGACTCATTTGTTTTTAGGGATCAACAATTGATGGTCGCCGTGTCATCTTGAGCAAAGGGGTCAGTTTGGGCAGACGGGTTGGGCACAAACTCGGCTTGACAATTGAGCTCATATGGGTCTTCGACATGTCACGTGAACATTATGTAAGTGTTTGATACACGCGGCTTTTGTTTCCTACAGGTAACACCACCAAGTACCATACAAATTATTGGTGAGAACAAAACTTCACCTAAATTACAAACGAAGCGCAAAAACGTTTACGTCTCTACAAGCTAAGAAGAAGAGTCAGAAGTCCTTAAATTATTGAGAATTTTATTTTGTACGACATTACAATTTTATATTTGGTTCAGTTATATACATTCCAATTTTATTGTATTTGGATTTGTTTTGATATATATTTGAATTTGTTTTGATATATATTGATTTTTTAAATGTGACTAAAAGATGCATATAGTCACACTTATTAACACTTTTGGTCACTGTTTGCTTAATTCGTTGTGTGACTAAATATTACAAAAGGCCACAAAAAAAATCATGTGGCAATTGGATGATCACATGAACATTATGTAATTGTTTGATACACGCGGCTTTTGTTTCCTACAGGTAACACCACCAAGTACCATACAAATTATTGGTGAGAACAAAACTTCACCTAAATTACAAACGAAGCGCAAAAACGTTTACGTCTCTAGTGATGCCATGCAAAAGCAAGCTAAGAAGAAGAGTCAGAAGTCCTTAAATTATTGAGAATTTTATTTTGTACGACATTACAATTTTATATTTGGTTCAGTTATATACATTCCAATTTTATTGTATTTGGATTTGTTTTGATATATATTTGAATTTGTTTTGATATATATTGATTTTTTAAATGTGACTAAAATATGTATATAGTCACACTTATTAACACTTTTGGTCACTGTTTGCTTAATTCGTTGTGTGACTAAATATTACAAAATGCCACAAAAAAAATCATGTGGCAATTGGATGATCACGTGAACATTATGTAAGTGTTTGATACACGCGGCTTTTGTTTCCTACAGGTAACACCACCAAGTACCATACAAATTATTGGTGAGAACAAAACTTCACCTAAATTACAAACGAAGCGCAAAAACGTTTACGTCTCTAGTGATGCCATGCAAAAGCAAGCTAAGAAGAAGAGTCAGAAGTCCTTAAATTATTGAGAATTTTATTTTGTACGACATTACAATTTTATATTTGGTTCAGTTATATACATTCCAATTTTATTGTATTTGGATTTGTTTTGATATATATTTGAATTTGTTTTGATATGTATTGATTTTTTAAATGTGACTAAAAGATGCATATAGTCACACTTATTAACACTTTTGATCACTATTTGCTTAATTCGTGGTGTGACTAAATATTACAAAAGGCTACAAAAAAAAAATCATGTGGCAATTGGATGATCAATAGTTACACAAAATATATATTTCTTCACTTTAAACAGCATATTGCCACACTTATTAACACTTTATGGACTTATTTCAAAAACTTTTATTTTATAAAGTAATAAAGACTAGTCCCGATTGATGGATGAATGTCAATCTCGCATGTTTTATGTGACTAAATATTACAAAAGGTCACACAAACAAAAAATTCATGTGGTCATTGAATGAACAATAGTCACACAAAATACACATTTCTTCACTTTAAACAGCATATGGTCACACTTATTAATATTTTTTGCCACTTTTTGCTTAATTGTATGTAACTAAATACTCAAAATAAACTTGCTTTGTGTGACTAAATATTACAAAAGGCCACACAAACATAAAATTCATGTGGCCATTGGATGAACAATAGTCACACAAAATACACATTTCTTCACTTTAAACAGCATATGTTCACACTTATTAACACTTTTGGTCACTTTATGCTTAATTGTATATGACTAAATACCCAAAACAAATATGCTTTGTGTGACTAAATATTACAAAACGCCATATAAACTTAAAATTCATGTGACCATTGGATGAACAACAGTCACACAAAATACACATTCACTTTGACTTTAATCAACATATGGTCACACTTATTAAAACTTTTGGCCACCTTTGGTTAACTTGTATGTGACTAAAAAAACAATTATGTGACTAAATATTACAAAATGCCACACAAACTAAAAATTCGTGTGACCATTGGATGAACAATAGTCACATAAAATACACATTTACTTGATTTTAAAAAGCATATGGTCACACTTATTAACACTTTTTGCAACTTCTTTTTAAATTGTATGTAACTAACTCCAAAAAAACAACACCCGTTGTGTGACTAAATCATCACAAACGTCACAATTATTATATATTCATGTGGTCACAGGACGGGAAATAGTCACGCATAATACACATTTACTTGAATAAATCATCTCAAATGTATATTATATATTTATGTGGTCAAAGGACGAACATTAGTTACTCTAAAAAATCATTGGTGTGACTATAAAGTGTTTACGGTCACTAATACTAATTAATCCAACAAAACTTGTAACTAATTTGTCACACATATTCGGGTTTTGGTCACTCTTTTTCAATGAAAAAGGCCATAAACTCAACAATGTCACCGTAGGACACCTACGGTGGCGCGATCTTTGGTAACAAACACAAAAAAAATATGCATTTTTGGAGTAACTAGTACCACTTTTTGTACCGGTGTGTGTTGAATACGTCGTCTTCCTAAACAGCCTACGGATCTAACCAAAAGCCTATCTTACCTGTCTAATACGAGATTATAACCACAACCTACTCATAAATTGTTGCGAATCAATCAAATTAATGATCTAGGTTAATTTTTATGAAATAAAAGGACTGATATGGTTATCTGAATTGAAAGCACTTTAAAGAACTTTGACTTCTTTGAGTCTAAGGGATGTTTTATTTTGGGCCAAATATACAAGTAGCCCTGTCTATTAAGGTGTTGGGCTTTTTTAGCCTCAAAAAAGTCGCTTTCTCAAAATAGCCCAAGAAATAAGCGACTTTCAAAAAGTCGCTTAAAACTATTTTTTTGTCAATTAAGCGACTTACTATTTGTGTCTTTTTGCAGCCAAAAAGTTACTTTTTTAAGCGACTTTTTCTAGATTTTAAGCGACTTTTCGCTATGGGCCAAAAAGTACACGCCACATATCGCTCCCATATTTGGTCGCTTATTTCTTAGGCTATTTTGAGAAAGCGACTTTTTTGAAGCTAAAAAAACCCAACACCTTAAGCGATCGGGCTATTTGTAGAATTGACCCTTTTATTTTTAGCCATATGACAATATGACATACCTGTTCTTGGTCAAAAGCAAGTGCAAAGCTGGTTGGTGAATGGTGGATGCAAACTATATAGATTAATCTTCTATTTATCATTAATCAAGCACATAAGATGAATTGTTTAAGTTACGTCGTATGGGCAGTGATGTAGTTAGGGTGGTTCTCGAGACAACCATGAATTTTTACAGCGTAGTGTAAATTTTTGTAAAAGTTCTCAAATTTTTCGAAAATACATCTTCTTCAAAAAAATGTCTTATCTAGTATTTCGTAAATGTATCTGATCATTTTTAGAATTAGTTTTGTCCCTGGCTATGTGTAAGGATTTCCGATCAGTAATCCTATGGTAATGACCTCGACTTTTAGTTTTTTAATTATTTGGTCCGGGAGACAAACATAGTTTGTAATACATGAGTTCTTACGTACATGAAGTGTTTGATATTAAAACCGATATAAATTAATAATAATAATAATACTTCATAAATAGGTGTATTTTCTTTGTAACCAAAATGCATATGCTACTTCCAAACTTTCAAATAAGAAGAAGATTTCTATTAACATATTTTAAATAAGAGGAAGAATTTTAAAAAGAGATGCATGTGCTTTTGTAGGTGCATCTTAAATGTGTGGTTGAATTTTAGGGCTGAAAAAATTAACATTCCATTTAAGACCGAGTTATCTTGCCGACTCAAATAACTTTGCATAAGTTAAGTTTTTACTTTTTAACAATATAAAATCGCGGAGAAGTTTTAGCCGAAGGGTTTTGCTATGTCGGCATGTGCATTATTCATTTGAGTTATTAATAGATGGTACAATAATGGATAAATGTTTGGTTTCAACTTATTTCGATAACACGACAAAAGTAAATAATTTTACTTTCGTCAGATACATTGATGGAAATAAAGCAACTTTTTTAAGAACTCGGTTTGATGAGAAAATGATAAAGAGGACACTAAGGGGCCGTTTACTTTCAACTTAATGTCCTGTTTGGTAACAAAACTGGCTGGAAACAGGAAACTTTGGTGTTTCTTTTTAACTTATTGCAAAAGAGAATCCTTAATGTGGAAGGGGGCAAAATTTGATACTGTTTCTATTCAGGACGTCTTAATACGATTTTTTTCCCGAACTAGTGTAGGTGGAAAAAATAAATTCGAAAAATTTAGAAAACTTCGAAAAAATTTATAAAAATTCAAAAAAAATTTAAAAATTCGAAAAATTTATAAAAATTAGAAAAATTTATGAAAATTCGAAAAAATTTATAAAAATTTTAAAAAAATTCAAAAAATTTTAAAAATACAAAAAATTTATAAAAATTGAAAAAATTTATAAAAATTCAAAAAATTTATAAAAATTCAAAAAAATTTATAAAAATTCGAAAAATTGATAAAAAATCAAAAAATTCAAAAATTTTATAAAAAATTTATAAAAATTCAAAAAATTTATAAAAATTGAAAAAATTTATAAAAATTCAAAAAATTTATAAAAATTCAAAAAAATTTATAAAAATTCGAAAAATTGATAAAAAATCAAAAAATTTGAAAATTTTATAAAAAATTTATAAAAATTCAAAAAATTCGAAAATTTTATAAAAATTTATAAAAATTCAAAAAAACTTATAAAAAATTTGAATTTATTAAATTTTTTTTCGAATTTTTATAATTTTTTTTGAATTTTTAAAAAATTATAAATTTTTACAAATTTTTTGAATTTTAAAAAAATTATAAATTTTTATAAATTTTTTGAATTTTTTAAAAATTTTAATAAGTTTTTTCGAATTTTTATAATTTTTTATAAAATTTTCGAATTTTTTGAATTTTTATAAATTTTTTGAATTTTTAAAAATTTTCGAATTTTTTTAAAATTTTTATAAATTTTTTCGAATTTTCATAAATTTTTCGAATTTTTATAAATTTTTTCCACCTACACTAGTTCGGGAAAAAACTCGTATTAAGATGGTCAATTAAGCATAAAAAAGAAACAACATATATCCACACAGGACCTAACTAGAAACAGTACACATATATCCACACAGGACCTAACTAGAAACAGGAAAAAAAAGAAACAGCCCCTAACTTACTTCACTACTTTAGGTCTATTATCATATGATTTGTCTTTTGTCTAAAAGGATTCAGTTAGCACACATTCATTTTTTAATGATACACGCAATTTTATGCGTTAGACTTAAACACGCTAGACGAGATATAATGTTACGAAGTTGAATTCGTCAATACATTATGGGATGAGGGTTCTCGGAAGTGCACGGTAACCTCATGGATATATCTCGCGTAACATAAAAAATTGTTAAAAACATCTATTTTTCTATAAAATGAACATGGTCATAAAGATTTTGTGCTACAAATCTTCTTTATCTTATAAAATGCGCTCGATAACTTCTAATTCTGGGTTCGCCACTGATGGGATCACGATTGTCACAACTACTATATATGTGTGTGTGTGCGTGTTCGTTCTAATAGCATATTTGACATTAAAAAAAAATTATTAAGCATTTGAAAACTATGGTAATATGTTGTCGTTTGTGTCGACTTATTTAGAATGAGTTTGGTTTGGGCGATAATGACATATTAATGGAACATAATCAAAATTCAAAAGTAGACAGGGATACACAAGACCGCCCTATAAAAGTTGGTATGAGTTTGGCAAGGGCAGTCATGACTTATTAATGATGCAACACGTTCACTATTCTACTTTGAGTATGTATTTGTTAGTCCACGTACTAAATGAAGAAAAAAGGAAATAGGTTTGGGCCACCATCTCTCTCAATCTGTATTCATGAATGTTCGGTATAGGAAGCACCTACGTCACCGCCAAGCCTATGGTATGAGGCAAGGTTTGAAAAACACGATAAACTTTGTAGCACGCTACATAGGAATGTGGGTCCCAATGCTTTACACTCCAATCAATCACAACCAACCATTTAATAAATGTGGGCTACATTGCTTTTATTATTTATTTTTTATTGTAGTATGGTATGGATTGCAGTGTGGTATCCCATTACCAATGAAATAAGGAAGTGTGGTATGAAAAAGTAAAGAAATGAGATGTCATTAGGAGATTGGTCGAGGAGTTTGGTATGAATTACGGTATAATATCCCATTGCCGACCCTGAAAACTACAATACGTAAAAGGGTCTATTTAAGGGACCCACAATTTAATGCAAAACGTACCTCGCAAATTTGTTACTTCCACTTGTCATGACATCCCCTCAACACGAATTAATGAGTAATCGTTTTTTTTTTTTTTTTTTTTTTTTTTAAAGCAACTAAGGGTGGAAGGAGCGGGTAATTCTCAACCCTCCAACCCTCCTAAAATTATCCAATCAAATTTCTTCACCTCATTTCAACCCTCCAACCCTCCATTTAACCTTTTTTAATGGCGCTCATCATTCTCAACCCTCCCAAATCCTTTTTTACAATAATCGTCCCTGTAACTGTCAAATGCTCCAACGTTCTTCCTTCCCCGCTGCGAGCTTTAAACTCGCTCACCCAACCCGCCTAGCCAGCTCGCTCAAGCGGCGGCGGTGTTCTTCTCGAGCTCGCGAGCTCGCCAGCCAGCCCGCTGCTCCACTCCTT
This sequence comes from Artemisia tridentata subsp. tridentata, assembly GCA_021014915.2. NCBI lineage: Eukaryota > Viridiplantae > Streptophyta > Magnoliopsida > Asterales > Asteraceae > Artemisia > Artemisia tridentata. The sequence goes on along the minus strand of CP139507.1, from coordinate 101,800,720 downwards.
CCACTTTAAAGCAACTAAGTATTGTAACATACACCAAAATTCAACCCGGCATGTTCTGTATTCAATTTAAAACAAGTATGTAGTCAAAGAATATTTTCAAATGACACGAACCTACAAACTTTTTGTATGAATTGTTTTAAAGACAAGTAACTCGCTATAGACTAAAGTTGTTTTCATTAAATAGAAAGAGAGAGACTCAAGTTTTAACTTATTGTATGAATTATGTCAAACTTAAATAAAGGTCTAACAAGTTAAAAATGATAAACGAGGTAGGTGTTACCATAGAATGGTTTTTAGGTCTAGTCTCACGAGTATCGGTTATAATTTGGCATGGTGAATTCACTCGAGTATAAGATTGGGTGAGCACGGTAAAATAATCACAACGAAACTATTTAGATCTTTTATTAGAAGTGCATTTGTATCCGAATGGCCACACTTCATATACCTATATTAAAATTGCTTACTGACACTCCACAGCAAGACGCGGGTAAAAATATTGATTCAAGGCATACTCCATCGGCCCGAACCAACAAACCTGTGCCAAATTGTGACAGAGCCTTTTCCTAGAAGAATCACATGAGATGGCAACTGAAATATGCCACCCCTACGGCTTGGCTCTAGACATATTAGTTAGCTTATATTCGACATTATGCATGTTGATGGCCTTAGACAAAAAAAAGCCCCGTAACTCTCGCCAACCCAACCACATTCTTCCCTACAACACCAATGCACGGTGCAGTTTGGCATGTTCTAGCGGCGCTATAGAGCAAAAAAAAGCCCTATAACACCACCGCACGGTGCTCTCTTATAGTGTATTTGGCCCATTCAGCAAACTACAATATGACACCAAGCTTATTTGCATTTCTACTTTGAATCTTAGGAGGTATCGCATTTTGTTACCCAATTAATTTAACTAAAATCTTTGGTTTAATAGCAGAGTTATAGTTTTACCTTTTTGGAAAGTATTACTTTGCTATTTGGCCCACCTAGAACAAATATTTTAGCTTCGTGCTTCCGTCACGCCTTTTGTTTTTTGTCAACTCACAGGAGCATTAAAGACGAAATGGATACTATAAATGACCATTACATTTACGAAAAACTAAACATAACTATAAACACATTTTTTTTGGACAATCTGCATTTCAGAAAAATTATGACTTTTTACAACAATTACCAATATGACGCAAAATATCTAAGGGTGTCCAGTGATCCACCGGAACCCGCCCTGGTTCCATCAATGCCTATCATTTGAATGGTTGTGCATATGCTTTGTGCATTGTTCTAATTTAATGTGTTGTTTGACTTCAGCATAAACCGCTTACACCGCTTACGTGTAGACCTAAACTTATTGTGACATTCGTATGTAGGGATGAGAACTAAGAACCGGATCGGAACCGAGAAGAACCGAATCGGATCCAGACCTGATGGTTCCGGTTCTGGTTCTTGAGTTTTGAGATTTTTTGTTCTTGGGTCGGTTCGGTTCGGTTCCACCGGTTCTCGGTTCTGGAACCGAATACCCAATAATTTTAGTAACATGTAATTTTCTTTGCTTCCCATACTCAAAACATTTCATGGAATACAAGTGTTTCTAAACCATGAGCAAGTTAGTGACAATTCTTGGTTGGATTTAATAAAACCGCAATTCAGTTTCGGTCTGGTTCTCTAGTTCTTTTACTCTTCCCTATTAAAGATGATGTGATTGTGAAATATATGGAAGAACAATTAGAGAAACTAACCCGTAAGTGACAAAGGGAAACAATGATGGAACCATAAACGGTTTTTGTTATTTGGTTGGATAAAGTTTGAAAATATTTTTTATTTTGTTTTTCGGATTGTTGTGTGTCATTATTTTGTTAAACATTTGAACAATGTGAAACTATAAAACGATTGTTTGTTTGAGTTATACTTGGTTGTTAAACGTTATTAGTTTAAACGTAAATTGTTGCAAATGCTAAAAATATTCTAATATTTTTTGTTTTTATTGGCTTAATTCATTAGTGCATAAAGTTTATCTGGCTTAATTCATTAGCTAGATAAACCCGAAGAACCGGAACCAAGAACTATATTCGGTTCGGTTCTCGGATTCTACTTTTCAAAAAAATTGGTCACCGGTACCGGTTCCGGACTAGTGCTCATCCCTATTCATATGGATCAAGTCTCTTCAAAAACTAGTTGCAGGTGTAGTGCAAAATGCACTCCCATCATTCCACAAAGGTCGACCAATGGAAATACAAATAATTAGCTTACATTAATTCACGAGTTAAGGAGATTTTATGGCAGTTAGTACGTAAGTCATTGTTAATTTTAAACAAAATTAGATAATCACTTAATCAGTCATTAAACGGAAATCCTACCTTCAAGTAGAACTTCAAGCTCATTCAACCTTAACTAGCAGGGTACCCGCGCGTGTGAAATAATATTTTTCGGTGAATCATGTATTTTAGTTTATTATGTTCTTTTTAATAATAAATTTATGGATATCAAGAATTTCATGTGACGTATTTCAACTCCTTAACTAAGGAATTTATGTCGTCTTTTTGGGTCTTTTTTAAAGTCATTCGTATAACATGAGCCCGTTTGGCCAGTGCCCGTGTCCGTTCAGGTTCTAGCCCGTTTGGCCCGTGCCCGTTTAGCCCGTGCCCGTTTGACCAGTGTCCGTTCGGGTTCTAGCCCGTTTGGCCCATTGCCCGTTCGTGCTTGAATATTTGAATATTTGTATAATGTACTTTATTATTTGTATTAGTAATATTTAATGTAGGAATTGTGTTTAAGTTGGTTGTACAATATGCTTGATAATTTGTATTTCTTATGTAAGGGGTGTTTTAATAACTAAATTAATTGTATTTATTGACCAATTAATTAATTGACTACATTAAATATTTTGACCAAATTAATAGTGCTTTGTATTTTGTACATTAAGCTTTAAGACTTGTAAGTCTTAAAATTAAGATTGATGAGAAAAATCATTAATAGTGTTTACAATAAGCATTATAGCTTATAAGTCTTAATTTTAAGACCAAGAGAAGAGAGAGTCATTCATGCTTTATATGTAGTATATTCAACCTTGACAAAGTGAATCACAACTTAAACCATAAACATGATTGTTCTAAAAAACTGTATAATTCAGGTAAATAACAAATTCGCTCGCTCAAGTACTCTCTCAATACCAAAAATATTTGGATATTAGAAACATGCCGTGACCAACAATTTTAGGCTTCTACGACGACCTCTTCATAAACCTTTATTAATTCTTCAATCTGGACTTCTTTAGCTTCATACTCCTCTTCAACATCACTGGCTTCACCGTCCCTAAGTTTCTGCCTTGCCGCCTTCTCTTCTTCATGACGTAGCTTCCACTTGTTCACCCAGCTCTCCCAATCGTCTTTCAATTGCTTTCTTTTCTCGCGGTCCTGCTTACTCAATAACAATGATATATCCTGATCCTCAACATCGTATTTCTTACTGTACTTCTTAAGGTTCTTTGAGATTTCTTCCTCTTTCTCGGGTGTCAAGAATGAAGGCGGTCTTGGCCTCCACAAGAACTGCAATGGTCAAACACAATATTTACATGTTCAGACCAACATAACCTAAGATAGCTTGATTTGTGCTTGTATAATATACTATCACGTTGAATGAGTAAAACTGTCAAGAAAAAAAAGCTACAAAACGACTTAAAACGTTGAATTGTCTTACAAGTCCAGTGTTTAAATTGGTCCAAAATTATATATCCACCTTTCTATTTTGGTTTGTCCCAAAATAAGTGTCCACTTCCAAATTTCAACCAATCAAAATTTGGGACGAAGGGAGCAAGCTTTTTTAATCATATACCAAACTAAGTAGACGTATATATAATTAAAAAGTGAGGTGAATCATTCCGACCAGACCCGACGTGTGAGGTTTCAACCTATTTCTCATCCTGTCTAATGCGCCCACGGCCAAACACATCTAGCCCCAACTAAGCAATCGATTAATAAAGTTCAAATTACCTGAAAAAAATGGTCCTTCATAATATGGTAGAGTAGCTTTCCATTGAACGACCATATGTTGAAACCATTTTCCATCTCATGCACCGAAGTGATTGAAGTTGCAACATACCTATAAACATAGTTACCAAGTGAGTTTGTTCATTTGAACAAAGAGTAAGTTTGCATTACATGATGTAGAGCATTAGCTGCCCATTATGATTTAAAGTTACCTTCCAGTAGGATCCCATTCAATATTTGTTGCCATAAAATGCTCTGCAGTAGCCATAGTTTCAAGCTCATCCACGTTGAAGAATTCCAATTGACCATTAAACCCCTTCAACCCAGCCAAAATAACAAATCTGCCATTTGGTGACCAGAAAAGAGCATTCGCCTGTCTTTGCTTGAGGGTCGCGAGCTTTGATACTTTACCTCCCTTCATTGAGTAAAAACTGACATCGGGCTTTGGGTTATCACCATGAATAACTGCAAACCTGTTGCCCTTTGGCTCCCATGAAAATGCAATTACTTTGTCATTCTTGTTTTCAAGCTCAAAAACTTCAATAGGTATGTCACGCTCTTTAATTCTAAAAAGCTCAAATCCAGTATACGTGCTCTTCTTAGATTTTGTGATTCGGTCAACTTTAACAGCAAGATACTCGCCTTCACTTTGCCAATACATTTTGCAATCACTGACACTGAAGAGATTCTTGTGCCTTAACTCCTGTTTGCTCGGGATTTGGAAGAGACTCACCTAAAGATATCATACAAATATCAAACATATGACTTTATATTCAAGAACTAATATATAGAAGATGAAGTTGATTTTCATCACACTAGAAACATTGAATGTTAGGCAACTTTTGTGTGCGTAGAAGTGGAAAAGAAATGTGCAGAAGTGGTTCAAAGTAGCCTGAAGTCGCTTTTTAATGATATACCTCCTATACCATTTTTATTTAAAAATCTATGTTATTATTGTAAAGCAAATGTTTTCGTGTAATCAAAATAACACATAAAATTTATTTATCAAAAAAACTAGTAATTGATAAAACGAATATAAGTGTCTACCGCCTGACCCAGCCCAGCCCGGCTTGGCCTGTAACCCAGCATCTTGCCACCTCTATTGGTACGAGAGTTTTAAAGAAAACAAATTACAAATTGCCATATTCCAAAAGATACGTTAACAAAATCCAGCAATAAGCTGGTTCAAAAAACTATTTCATCTCTATTAAGAATACCGCATGAAGAACTTACTCTAGCCGGTTGATTTCTGCCACCTTGTTCCGGAACAAAGAGTGCAAAAATAGGATCAGTAGGAGACCAACAGAAGTCCATCACATTTTCAACTTTAATGGATTTCTTATCAATTAGACTAAAAGTTTCAGTCTCATAGACTGAAATCCCATTTTTCCCAAGTCGAGCAAAGTACTTGTCCTCTTTACCACCACCCCATCTGCAAAGTATATCATAATGAGATCATGAACGAACCCAAGATAGATAATGTATAACTATTTGTAAACCTACAAAATAGATCACCTAAAAACAGGCCAAGAAACCCCAGTAAAACCACCAGTTCCACCAAATGCAAGCTCGTCAGCACTTCCCTTAAAATCTCTCATAACTTTGCCAGTTCTCACATCAAATATGTTGAGCATGACCCTCTAATCATTAAAAAAACTTACAGTTACAAACTGACAAAAGAATATGATCTAATTACATCAAAATTAGATATTACAATAGACCTACTTACATGACTGTTATGGGGGTTGCTTGGCGCATGGCTGCTGTAAGTAACCAGGTACTTCTCACCAGGAGAGAAGTCAATCAATTTAGCCTACAATTGACATGAAATTTTTAAAAATCGATATTGAGATACAATGTATTCAAGAAACGGTATTCTAATAGACTAAGTTAATTCAAAGTAACATATATAATAAAAATAAATAAATAAAAACCTCTTTATGAGCATAGCGCATAAGTTGAACGAAAGTAGAAGCACCACCCCACACAGCAACACCCTGTTGATGGACAGTTGCTAAGTATGTCCCCAAAGGTGACCATTGCACAAAACTTTCAGTCCAGTACTGCGCAGAAAGAGCAAGAAGCCTGTTATCATCATCATATTTTCACAACTAAAAAAAAACTACAAACTTGCATAGCCGATATGGCTGATAAACAAGAAAAATCATAATTTGAAAGATAAATGATGTTGTCTTACAAGTCGTTTGTAAATAGGATCAGCTTTCAATTGTCTTGCATCATTCCACAGGACCTCAGTGTCTGGTCCAGCACAAATAACAAACTGGTCTCTACCCTTCTCATCAGTAAGCCAATGTTGAAGATTCTCCTGTATTGAAACAGCAAAACTTTCATAAGAGTCATAAACTTTCATAGTTTATAAAAGTTTGAAGATTCTCCTGAATATGCTTAAGAACTCTTTTTCATATGCTATACTATTCAATTTTCGCAAATATTACGTACTCATCTTCCCTAACTATGTTTTCAACATATAAAAGAAAACCTAAACACTATCTAGGGACAATTTAATAAACATTTGAGGTGCCGTATTAGCCAAGGTAAGAAGAGTATACTCAACCAGGCAAATAAACTTAATGAAGATAGATCTGCCACCAAATGCACAATCTCACAAATCATTCCCACGACAAGCTTTCATATGGAATGTCATTCTTAAGTTGGCTAAAGAAGTGTAAAACTTTGAGGGCTAAGTCGAATCCTTGTGATCCTCCCACTATTCCCCAAGACTCCTTTACATTGTACTTTTTCAGCATCCATATCTTATGCGGATTCGATAGATCAAAATGTATGCATAAGCATTCTCCCATAATCCCTAAACACATATTGCCACTGATACTAAGAGGTTGATATAATATGTAACTAGGAAGGGATTCGTTAAAAACCTCTTGAGATAAATCAAAAGAAAGAATTGCGGCCTTGTTGTTTTGAGATGAAGGTGAAACATGCTTCTTAACCCAAGAAACGGTCCCATTGATAAGATACTAAATTTCCTTGTTGACGTTGTATACTTCACTATTTCATCAAGATCGTGTGTAAATTGTGGCTGCCCTAAAACATTGTCTATCGTTTATATCAATCTATACCATGATAACAGCAAAGGCACCAACTTTTTGCAAATGTCCTATGAACATTACAAGATCACCTACCTGAATTATCATCCCTTATTATCAATTACCAAAAAATTTGGAAATGAATATAACTTTATAATATCATCTAAAAAGATAGCTTAAAAGTATGTTGACAAAAATGTGTCTTTGGCTTAGCGGATGAGAATCCTTCATACAAGGTGGAGGGCACATGTTCGAATCTTCAAGCCTTTCAAGCGTCTCTTTCTTTTCTTTACAATGATTGCTCACATTTCTTTCTCTCGACGTTACATATTGGTACTATAATTTATAAGTAACTTACTTCATGTAATTTCTTTTCTTTATGGTCATAGTTTGTATCTTTATTTAACACGCACAAGTTGAATCACACTTAAAAAGAGACGACTCGGTGTATGACTCGAATTACACTTGACGTAAATTTTTATTTGTATTAACTCGACATAAAAAAATGTTGATTTTAAAAGTTGAAAGACAATGTAACTTCATAAAACATTTTATGATGCTTTAAAAAGTATCTCAAGTGGAGGAGAACAACACTTTAATACAAAACTAAACCAGTTACACATGCAATAACAAAACTTGAATGGCTAAATCTGGTGAAGGTCTTTTTGGATAATACAAGTTTTTTGGTTGACTGGAAGCACACACCAATATACTTAAGTGAGTACAACTAATACAACTTTATCTTCTATAAAATGTGTAACTATATACCAGTAAGAATTATATCCCGACAGCCGACGCATTGCACGGGCAACATAAATCTTGTTTGGATCTAACTACTGGGGAATTGTGTAGAAACATTTTTTATCTACTCAAATACATAACTCCTTACTACATCTCATCAGGATATGAGATCTAATTCCAGAGGCGGCTTGTTCCTAATTGGAACATTGGGATTCTTAAAATGACACTAAAATTTAGTCCTTCTCAATATCTAAACATATTGCAGCACATATAACAATAGCAGGACAGATACTACACCAACTTAATGTTAGGTTGTGGAGCAATTACAGCTCATAAGAAGCTAACTACTCCGTACTACTTTCAGGTACTACAACAGAACAGTGTTCTATGAAGATATCACACACATAGCATATCAAAGTGTACTAACATTCAAGTAACTAAAACAGAACTGCAAAATATAAAGCTACAATCGAACTAAAATACCTACCCCTGGTGTGTATGATGTAGTTGCCGGAGGTGGACACTCATCTGGAACTCTCGAGAACTTCTCAATATCGTTAAACATGTTGACAGAAAAAACGTAAACGTGTGTTTTGCCTAGCTCGTACTTATCTGTCTTCTCCTTAGCAAGTTCTGCTTCCTACAACAACCCACGCCACAAAATGACATCAAATTTATCACCGCCTTACTTAAATCCAAACAAATATAAAATATCTTATTGAAAGATATTCCAAGAAGCGATTTAATCATCATGAAAGATACGCATAAGCTTATGCTATGGATTCAATGACTAAACCAAATTTGGTTGTGATTAAGCTTACAAATAAAACAACAAAAACTAATAGCAATATATACCTGAGCAGTATTGAATTCAACAAAGCAATAACCGCGCGTTCTTCCCGTCCCTTCCTCAACAGGAATCCAAAGTCCATTCTCCTTAATAACAACCCATTGACTAAAAATCCTCCTTAAAACATCTTCAAGCTTGTCGAATTTCTCGCGTGAGACAACGGGTATATTATCGACAATGATAACATTCCCAAACCCTTCTTCCAATAACTCCTCTTCTTCAAACATATCCTCGACGTCACTATAAACACATTAAACACCAAAATAACTACAAAACATATATATAAATAAGAATGAGTGTCGGTTATTCTGATATATAATATGCTTACCTTATGATACCAAAGTCATCACCGGGTGGGACCCGGATGGAGTTCCAGTTGATGGATGAGAGATCGATGTTTAGACTGGAGGCTTTAGATGTTATGTCTTCCATTGTCATTGGCATTGTCATTGTCATCACGTCTGCCATTGTTGATGTGCCGTTTTTTTATTTTGCAATGGATGTGATTGTGTTGTTGAAATTAGGGTTGGGGTGTGTCGAGAATGAGGGGGCGTTTGGAAGAATATTGTGTAAAGGTGTTTGGATAAATTTATATAGGTAGGAGTATGATTTTTGTGTTAACAAGTGAAACTTGGAGCACAAGTTACATGGCTTAAGCCATTTCGTCAAGTGCGTCACTTACATCTCGTTAACGCATTAAGAAAAACCTTCTTTAGTAATTTAAGCTAAACCCCCGCTTCTGAAACCAACCATACCCAATTAAAATACAAAAAAACTAATTAAAACACAAAAAATCAATTAAAAAACGATATGCAAATTACTCTGACGTACGCAATTTGAGTGGCGAAATGATTGGCGAGCACCCAAGCCGGTGCAGTAACGAGGCAAGTGGCAAGAGCCACGTCATAGTGGTGAGGTGCAGGCGCCACTGTATCTTAAGCTCTTATGCCAAATCAGGTAACAGACTAGTTGTGTTCATTTCGGTTCATGAAAAAAAAAAAAAAAAAAATATATATATATATATATATATATATATATATATATATATATATATATATATAGTAGAACCTTTATAAATTAATAATATTAGGATCGGGATATTTTATTAATTTAGCGATATATTATTATATCGATAAATTAATAAATTATTAATTTAAAGAGCTTCATGTATGACCTTCAAAATTTTCATATTCAATGTACATTCACACATTAAATGAAGTTGTCAAGTTCATTGTTTTGAATTAAAGATAGTTCAATGTATATGGTTCTAAATTGATCACTATAAAATGTCCAATGATAAGTTTTATAATCACATCAACTATGGCTTCTAAACTAAAAGCATGACCAATCAACAACGAAAATTGTTATGCGAGTATAAGAGAGATCACCAAGGATGCACTCAACGAAAATCCAGTTGATGATGAAGTTGAGGATGATTCGGTAGCTTTGGAACCGGTCACTCGAAAAGAAGCATTGCAAGCGGCAACAACTCTTCATAACTTTTTGTTGCAATACGAGAACACAATGCCTACTCTATTAAGTGCACTGGGAAACTTTAAAAATGAACTCAATATAGATTTGAAGTTTACAAAAAAAACAAGTGACTATAGATTCTTTTTTTACTGGACAATCTTAGAATTTTGGAATATTTTGGGGAATTATTAATTTATAGTTTCGTTGGGACCAATATATTTACATTGGGATTTCAAAAAAATTGTTATCTTATTATTTTATCGATTGGGGTCCAATTTTGTACTGGTCTCAAGTTGGGACCTGACAAATTATTAGTTTTATCGAGGTTATTAATTTATCGAGTATTAATTTATAGAGGTTCTAATATATATATATATATATATATATAAGGTATATATATATATATATATATATATATATATATATATATATATAAGGTACATATAATGGCTAAAATGATAATAAAAAATTGTAATTACTAAGACATGACGAGGTTTACTATCATCAACTCAAAATCACATTTTTTTTTTCACCATTCACATTATACATATATATATATATATATATATATATATATATATATATATATATATATATATATATATATATATATATATATATATATATATAAAAAAGGTACATATAATGGCTAAAATGATAATAAAAAATTGTAATTACTAAGACATGACGAGGTTTACTATCATCAACTCAAAATCACTTTTTTTTTTCACCATTAACTCCAACAACAAACATGTGTAATATGACCATCAACTTCATCACTCAAACATTCGTCATTTAAACACAAAGTATACCCCATAATATACTTACACACATTATTATTATTTTTTCCCTTTATAACATGGTCGTGCAGACGACCAACTTCTCACAAATGAAGGATGATAACTCGGTGGCGGGGAGGTGGTGTTCTAAAGATGGGATGCTTTGTCCAACCCTCATTACACCCGATCTAAAATGATAATTTAACTTATCTATATACTCCCTCCGTCTCAAAATATAAGTCTATTTTGACTTTTTCAATGTCTTTTTATTCTAACTTTGACCTTAATTATTTCTTTTCGTGTTATATAATACTTGATGCAAAATATATAAATAGACTTGTGTTTTAAATGCATTTTCATTGGTATAATTTTTATCAAGTATTATATAACACGAAAAAAAATAATTAAGGTTAAAGTGGGAAAGAAAAGACTTTAAAAATTCAAAAATTGACTTATATTTTGAGACGGATAGAATATTAGTCACGATTACTGTGGACGTATGGTCCGGACTGGGCCAGGAATGGGCCAGGCCCGCGCAGACAGCGGCCCATCCTACACCTAAACCCTAATCCATGCCTATAAATACATGGCATGGATCCCATCCTTCATCAGATCATAACAGGTTACCCTAAACCTAACACTCATCTACGCTATATCGCACCGATGACTAACTTGACCGTCGGAGGTGGATCCCGGGGCTACGGCCTCGGGTCCACTCCTAACGGGTTCTTTGTTGACAAGTCTAACAGGGCTAGAGAAGACGACGAACGGCCCAAGGAGAGTCGTCTAATCAGTCCGCGCCAGATTATGTATCAACAAGTTGGCGCCATCCGTGGGACCACGACAAGTTTCGTGTTCTCGCACCACCGGAAAGCAACCATCGTGGTCAAAAGCCGGTAACTTTATTATTCCATATATGCTAGAATCGTACAGTACATGGGTCGATACATTGATATTCAAATATTCAGATCCTATCATGAATAGTCAAATCGACTTTATGATATTCTATCATGGTCAAAACGGTTTTATATAATAAAAAGTCAATCGACTTTATGATCAGATTCTATAATGCACATGCAGATTTTATGAACTGTACAACAAGTTCTATATTTAAGATTCAATATTGAGATTAAATAATTGGTATCTTTGACTTAATTGTACACTATGTGTAGACTACGGTTTAGAATATTTTCTAAAATTGGAAGAGATATCTCCGAACCTTTTGATACATATCTTTTAAGATATGTTATCTTTTAAATATTGAAAAGATTTTATGTAAATCTTTAAACTTGGTAAACACGATTTTACCTAAGTCACACTAAGTCCGCACGATCGGACCTACTATATCTTTTAGCCGCGAACAGCGCAGTCACGATAAATCTACCCGCGTTAGGCCGTGCGTATAGAGATCTTCGCAGACTGACGCCATGAGCGCACTGTCACGTACAGGCACCACGATGCTAGTCAATCGCCATGAGCGCACTGGACGAAAGCCGTGGTCATCTGCGATCATCCACAAACGTTAGAGTCTATGCGGTCACGATACATCCATCTGCGTCTGTGCGTGCAATTGAAACTATTAGTCGCGGTCATGGTACATCCATCCGCGCCATTGTTTTTATTATAATAAAAAAGAAAACGATCATGAGCGTACTGCGTTCGTAGATTAGCTACGTGCTACCTTCTTTTATGTAGTTTGTAAAACCTCACGATAGGTGTAATTCGCACTACTACTTCTCTTATGTGTTAATTTTACATGCTACGTGCTATATATATGCTACGCGCTAATTTTTTACTTCATTAGGTTTTATATGTTGCGATTCGCGGCATATACTTCTAATATTTGCATTAAGTGTTTTTCAGGATTTGGATAAGTAAGTTTAATGCTCCTACACGAGTAGCACCATCAAACTTGGGGGGCTACCAGGATACGCACTGTGTGAGTACGCATCACGCAGGTATATTTGGAAGCAGATCGTACGTAAGAGGTATTGCAAGCCCTGTACAAAGACGGATTTAAATATTCGCACCCTATTGCCGCAGGGGAGACGTCCTCTGTCGGTTGTAAAGACGAATGTAATGTTCGCGCACAACGCACATCTTTGTCGCGCACAGCGCGCATCCTTGTTGCGTACAACGCACATCTCCGCGCACAGCGCGCACTTCTGCCGCAGAAGCACGTCTTCTGTCGCACCATGCTGCACCGCTACTGGTACAAAAGGCACGCCCTTACCCAGGATGCAGCATACGGTATCCACCTTCACCATTGTGAGACTCTCACAATCGCAATGTCAGTGTTACCCCAACTATAGAACTACGTGTTCTTCTTACAGGGTCTTTACCGTCACACTGTGGCGGGAAACCTAACATATGCGCATCCCTCCCCGTCATGAACGGGTGTTATGGAACATGGTCACCACGCACTGTCACAGTGGGGTTGCGCGCACACCTTAGTTGCGCACACATGAGCCATGGGTTCAGTGCGCACTATCGCATTTGGTTGATTGGGCCTACGCGGCCAGGAACAGAACTTAAGTCTAGCATAACATAGCCACGCACTATGTCATACTAAACTTGGGGGGCTTGTGGACGTATGGTCCGGACTGGGCCAGGAATGGGCCAGGCCCGCGCAGACAGCGGCCCATCCTACACCTAAACCCTAATCCATGCCTATAAATACATGGCATGGATCCCCTCCTTCATCAGATCATAACAGGTCACCCTAAACCTAACACTCATCTACGCTATATCGCACCGATGACTAACTTGACCGTCGGAGGTGGATCCCGGGGCTACGGCCTCGGGTCCACTCCTAACGGGTTCTTTGTTGACAGGTCTAACAGGGCTCGAGAAGACGACGAACGACCCAAGGAGAGTCGTCTAATCAGTCCGCGCCAGATTATGTATCAACAATTACATGTCATAACAATTACACCTCATAATTATTTTTTCAAAAGAAAATCCATGTTGGCTACACACATAATTGACATTACTACTATAATACATTTGCCGTACTACTATAATACATTTGTCGTGGAATCGATGAACAGTGCTACAGTAAATGAACAGTAGCGGGCCACATGAACAGTAACATCCGTGCTACAGTACTGAGCCATGAACAGTAATGTAGCTACAGTAACTTTTTTTTTTTCTTTTAAAACTTGAATCAAAAAAATCCCGCCACAACGCGCGGGTGCACCACCTCGTTAATAGAAAAGAATCGTGTCATAAGCATAACAATTACACCTCATAATTATTTTTTCAAAAGAAAATCCATGTTGGCTACACACATAATTGACATTAATAGAAAAGAATCGTGTCATAAGCATAACACGCATAGTAATACATGATGAGAAAGACTAACCTGGATAAAGAAAGAAAGTTTTATTACTAAATAGAAAAAGCATAAAAACTTGTCGCAGTTTGATGACATTAACCTATAATTATTAGATCCTTGTTACTTATCAAAAGAAAATAAAGTTAAAACAAGTAATTTACATAAAATGTCAAGGATTATCGTTTTTTCTTCTAAAACAAAAATCAATAATAAAAGCTTACTACACGAGTGCAAGTTAAAGTAAGAATGACGAAATAGCACGTTTTTTTGCCAAAATTATGTAAAATTGTTGTATTTTTTGCAAAATAAGTAAAATCAAAACACTAGGTTTTTTCTTCTTAAAAAAAAAGGTAATAATATTGATATTGATATGGATCTGAAAATTCAATTGAAATTCCGTATCTAGGTTGCAAGATGACAACTTTGAATTACATTGGATTGAACATTATTGCAAAAAAAAGTCTACAAGGCTGATTAATCGTCGCCTGGGTGCTAATCGGCCATCAACCTTTTTGATTTGTGCAAATCGATCAACGATAGTCAAACTTGCCGGAAACCTACAAATCTTGCCGGAAATACCGAGAAACTTGTTTTAATCACTTATAATTGCTCACTTATAATCGTTGTTTATATCCATTACAAGTTGTTTTTATAAAGCAAATCTTGACATAAATACCTAAAAATTGCCAGAAATACCCAAAATTTCGGAAATGACAATTTAGTTAATCGCCGATTAATTTCGACTAAACCGATTACAAACTACAAAGAGTTTAATCGACCAATTACCAATTCGCGATTTTTGCAACCTTGTCGTTAAACAATAGCATTGCAACATACACCCTAATCTTATATACTAAAAAATTGAAGAGCCTTATAAATATGAAGTGTTCATAATAAATGGTTCATGAATTGAAAGTGAAAGATGCAAGCTACAGGTAAACCAACCATCTCACAAATTGAATGTAACCTGCGCCATTTTTAATTGCAAGAAGTAATGTTATGAAATGGATCGGTTACCAGGAAGATGAATATGAAGTGTTAGATGCATTAGATGCATGGTTTTTGCAATTAAATAAATCATTATAAATAGACAACCACATCATTTTTGGGCACCAATCTCCATCACCAATCTCATCACAAACCCACACCTCATATTCGAACTAAACATAATAATTCCAAATTTTATCAAAAAGAATGATCTTTGGCTTTGCATTTGCAGCAATTATGTAAACTGTAATTCTTATAAACAACTCATTTTCTTTAGTTTGTTGCAATCTCATCACAAACCCACACCTCATGTTCGAACATGTTGTATTCGACTTTGTAATTTCCTCTTTACACGAAATCAATAAAGATCTCATCTTTCTCTTTCGATAATCAAAAGATTTATCGTTTAACAACAAAAACATCAAGAGAAATAATCATAGATCTATCAAAAGCAAAACTTTTTCTTTTTTATATCCCGAAAAAAAAAAAAAAAAAAAAAAAAAAAAAAAAAAAAAAAAGCACGACTAGTCTCGACCATCAACCAAAACAAACAATCACCTACCTTATCATCATAGATCAATAACTTCGTGTTAATATTCGAAATATAAAGAAAGACCAAAACCAATCGGTTTCAATCATTTCTTTGGTTCGTTCATGACCAAAAACAAAACGAAAATCACAAATTAACCTACCCGAGACCTCTGAATGAGATCTTGAAGCCAAGAGACTTCTGTCTTGATAAGATTCGAACAAAAGAGCTGAACATGAAGCGGTTTATGGTACGCTGCTAGGATCCTTGACACACGATTAAGGTGGTTAAACCTTCTAACTTTGTGTGTATGATATGTTGTGTTAAAATGATTAAGTGCGCGGAATTCACTCAACCAAACTTAGAAGGTTGTGTATGTTATGGAAATGGAATTGTTATGTTTGTTAGTTAGTAATGAACACATAAAGATTATCACCAAACGATTCAATATTATTAAAGATAATAATACGAGTGATCTTGAAATATCACTAGGGTTACAACCTTGAATCTTATGTTTCTATCACTTGTGATATATTTGTGTTTGTTCTAACAGTTATGCATGTTCTAACGTATGCATGGACTAACTCTTAACACTTCTATATTTTTTGACACACACTCTATCAATATCACTAGTCTAAGATCTCTTTTATAGTCAAAAGATCTTTACAAATTGCTTAAAGTCTTGACCGACTTACTTGGTTAACTTATCCTATTGAGTGTCAGTACATCAGATACAACATGTATCTATGTATACAACTTGTTAACTAAGCACATGGAGTAAGATATTATCTACCGTATATTGTTGACCAAAATACAATAAATATCTTTTTGATCTTATCCTTCCATCAGCAGAGTTGTTCATTATCAGCAAGAACAATCTATCGCTATCAGCAGAATCATCAGCAGAGTTATCAGCAGAGTTGTTAAGCCTATCAGCAGAGTGAAATGCTCTATCAGCAGAATCAACATCATCAGCAGAAACCATTTTGCACTATCAGCAGAATTATACTCAGAGTAGAATCCGATATTAAACATCTTGAATATTTAATTCCCAACAATCCTCCCCTAAACATGTGAATCCTTTCAAACATGTTTCTGAATTAAATCATGGATTGAAGATCTTTCAAACACTTATGTTCTTCAAGATTGAATATCTTCTCAGTAATTCATCTACTTTGCTCTTCTTTGACTTTAGCAATATCAAAACATATTGAACCTATCTTGGACTAAAAGATGGTGCAATTTCCTTGGATGGAGGAATTATAAGAGGCAATGATGCTGTGTATCTTGGATGCTTGTTTCAACAAGTAAAATCATCTAACCAGCATGTCTTTGAAGTGAAATTGAAACTTTTCTTCGTTTGATCTAGATAGAACTTTCTCCTTTGGAATATTCTTGTCATTTTCAACCTCCTCATCATCTTGTATGCTCTTGTCTTCTCCTTCCATATATTGGATTATCTTCCTTTTCTGGGCCATTATTTCCTCCCCTGAGATTGTTACCTCTCCTGAAGCAAATAACTTTTGTTTCATCCTCCCCTTGTTTGGAAGATCTCACTATGTACTAAAGAACTTCTCTTCATATCACCTGATCTATCAGTTTGAACTTGTTTTCAGACAATATTGTACATGTTGGCCATCAATTCCTTAAAAGTTTAAGTTTCTGTCCTCATCACTTCTAGGTGTGTTAACTCCTATGAGAGGTGATTCATTGGACATTTGACTCTTGGTCCATCAATGGATGGTTTTTGTGAGTCCCTTGAAAAATCCTTTTTAAGAAACTTTTGCCTTAGCAGTATGTTCATGATTTTAGAATTGAAAAATCATACTGCTTCCAACCATTTTGAAAGGATTAAGTGTATAACAGACACTCAATCATAATTTCGGTTTAATGCAACCTCTGGTTGTGTGAGAACCAATATTTTTCAGTTATAAATAACTGCCTGTGTAAAGATAAATCTATTCAAAAGATTTTCTTGACAGGGTTTCCAGCTCGTGGCATTTGTTACCTCTAACACAAGTGTTAGATTCACTTTTGCTCGCTGTTCTCTCTATCAGATGTCCTCAGACTTGCACATTATACTTAAAAGTATAAAATGATAGAAAGTGAGTTGTATCAGTTACTATCTGATCAACTAAGTCATCAATTCAATGTGAAATATCATAACTAGATTTCAAGAAAGAAGTTTTAAGGAGTTTTAAATTCCCAAACTCAGTCCATCATAAACCTATTATGGTCAGCAGCTAATATCTCAATTCTGCTGTTTCCATTTCACTTGAAACATCCTTTGTGTTTACATATTCATACCTGAAATTGTTAGTCTAAAACCAAAAGAACAATGTACAAAGTACTTGTCTTGCATTAGTATAATCATAAGACCAACTATATGAATAACACAATTTTAATTTTGTACTAGCAGCACCTTGTGTGCCTTAGCAGTACCTTATGATACATTAGCAGTACCTTATAAATCAGTAGCAACAACAAAAATTTATTTACAAAAACACATCATATTGAAAATTTAAAGATTAAGCATTCCAATACTTGCTACCAAGTACTGAAACCTTGAAACATCAAAAGCTTTTGTTAGCAGATCTGCAAAATTATGTTCTGAAGCAATTTTAAGAACTTGAATTAATCTTTTCTCATTGCAGTCTCTTATAAAGTGATGTCTAATTTCAATGTGTTTTGTTTTAGAATGTTGCACTGGATTTTTAATAATACAAATTGTACTACTATTATCAATATGAATAACAGTGTTTAAGAAATTGTACCCATAATCAAGGAGTTGGTTTTGAAGCCATAGAACTTGACTAGAGCAACTTGCAGCAGCTATGTATTCAGCTTCAGTTGTTGAATTTGCCACACTTGTTTGCTTCTTACACTACCATGAGACAAGTCTACACCCAAGGAATTGACATCCTCCAGTTGTTGACTTTCTGTCCAAGCTAGCACCAGCATAATCACTATCCGAATATGCTACCAAGTCAAAAGGAGATTCTCTAGAATACCATATACCCAACCTTAGTTGACCTTTGAGATATCTAAAAATTCTCTTGACTGCAGTTAAATGAGAAACCTTTGGAGTAACTTGAAATCTTGCACAAACACAAATAGGAAACATGATATCAGGTCTAGATGATGTAAGATACATCAAAGAGCCTATCATAGATCTGTAATTGTGTACATCTACATTTTCTCCATCTTCATCTTTCAGAAGGTGCTTCTCAGAGTCCATTGGTGTGCTTGCTATTTTTGAATCAGCAAATTGAAATTTTCTAAGTATCTCTGCAACATATTTGTCTTGACTAATAAATATGCCTTCAGATGATTGCTTAACTTGCAAACCCAAAAAGAATGTAAGTTCTCCCATAGAACTCATCTGAAACTTATCTTTCATAAGCTTCTCAAATTCTAAACACATTTCTTTCCTAGTAGATCCAAAGATAATGTCATCCACATACACCTGCACTAACAGAAGATCCTTCTTGTGCTGTTTGATGAACAGTGTCTGATCAATCTTTCCTCTTTGAAATCCATTTTCTAATAAGTAGGAAGCTAGTGTTGCATACCAAGCTCTTGGTGCCTGATGAAGGCCATATAGAGCTTTCACTACTCTGTACACTTTGTTTGGATGTAATGGGTCAATGAAGCCTGGAGGTTGTGAAACATATACCTCTTCTCCAATTTCACCATATAAAAATGCACTTTTGACATCCATTTGGTAGACTGTGAAGCCTAAAAATGAAGCATAAGCTAGAAACAGCCTAATTGCCTCAATCCTTGCTACTGGAGCATAAACTTCATCATAATCTATCCCTTCTTCTTGTGTGTACCCTTGCGCTACTAATCTAGCTTTGTTCTTGATCACAATTCCTCTTTCATCCCTTTTGTTCTTAAAAACCCATCTAGTGCCAATTACCTTCACACCTGTAGGTAAATCAACTAGCACCCAAACCTTTTGAATCTTGAACTGAAGAAGCTCTTCTTGCATAGCCTCTAACCAGCTTGAATCATCTAGGGCTGTAAGAATTGTCTTTGGTTCAGCTTGTGATAGAAAACATACAAACAAGCAAGAGTTTAAAAGCTCATGCTGTTTTGAAGCATAAAGGGCATCAAGAAGCCCTTGTTGGTCTGAAGACTTCAATTGTTGTCTTGTCTTCACACCTGACTGTATATCTCCAATCACATGATCCAGGGAATGAACTTTGTGAATTCTTGATTGTGGTGTAGTAGGAACTTGATAATTTGATGGAAGATTGTTGTAATCCACCTCATTATCTGAGAATTCTGCTTCTTTTGTTTCTGAAGGGCCAGCAGCAGAGTCATTTGGCCGAACAGCAGAATCAGTAAGCTTATCAGCAGAGTCATCAGCAGAAACAGATACACTACCAGCAGCAACAGAAATACTACCAGCAGAAACACTTTGTTGTTCCTGAGTTCCATACTCTTTACTTTCATCTTCAACACTTTCTTTAGCTTTGCTAGAAGAAGGTTCATCAGTTGTCGAAGTTGATTCCACAATTGTACTTGACCATATTGGCATTATCACATAATCTTGATCTTTCTCTAACTCTGCCTCATTTGTTGTATTTGAACCTGCAAAATCATTAGTTTCTGCAACAAAAGGCACATAATTCATTGAATTTGTTAGATATTCCAGATCAAATAGCCATTTTGGTCCTTGACCTTCTACATTGGATTTGTTTTCTAAAAACTCCACATGTAGATTTTCTTCTACTATTTCTTTTCTTGTGTTGTAAACTCTAAAAGCTTTGCTATTAAGAGAATAACCAACAAAGAAACCTTCATCTGCCTTACCATCGAATTTTCCTAAATGGTCTAAGGTATTGAGAATTGTCACATGACATCCAAAAGGTCTAAGAAATCCTATTGCAGGAGTTCTACCATTAAAAAGTTCATATGATGTCTTATTGTGAGGCTGCACAACTAAAACTCTATTTTGAACATAACAAGCAGTGTTGACTGCCTCTGCCCAAAAGTTTATTGGTAACTTAGAATCAGCTAACATTGTTCTAGCAGCTTCAATTAGTGTTCTATTCTTTCTTTCAGCTACACCATTCTGTTGTGGTGTTCTAGCAACACTAAATTCTCTCTTAATACCTTTTTCTTTGCAGAAATCATCCATAACTCTATTCTTAAACTCTGTCCCATTATCACATCTAATGACTTTTACTTTCTTGCTTACTTGATTTTCTATCTGTGTAATGAAGTCCTTAAGGATGCTTGATGTTTCATCCTTAGTGGCTAAAAAGAAAACCCATGTAAATCTACTATAGTCATCAGTAATAACTAGACAATATCTCTTATGCATTATGCTCATCACTGAAACAGGTCCAAATAAGTCCATATGAAGCATAAACAAAGACTGATTGATAGAGTTAAAAATCTTGGGCTTACAAGTGGCTTTGTGTTGTTTGCCTTTTAGACAAGCAATGCATGTTTGATCATTTTCAAATCTTTTGTGAGGTAAACCTCTTACCAAACCATTCTTAACAATTTTATTTATGGTTTTGAAGTTAATATGACCAAGCCTTCTATGCCATTTCATTGATTCTTCCAATGTGGCCTTTGCAACAAGACAAGTTAAATTCTTTTTAGGAATAATATTCTTCATGTCTACACTGTACATATTGCCCTTTCTAGGAATTCTAAGAAGTACTTGACTTTCATCAGGCATCTTAAAATCAGGAGAAAGTACAAGACATTCAGTCTCACAGAAAAGAACATTATTCTTTTTGTCACACATTTGTGAGACACTAAAAAGATTATAATTTAGCTCTTTTACATAGTACACATCTTCAAAATCTAAATTTCCGGTTTTGATTGTACCTTTACCAGAAATTTTGCCACGAACACCCCCTCCAAAGGTAACATATCCTCCATTGAAAGCTTCAAAATCTGAGAGATAAGACATGTTGCCTGTCATGTGCCTAGAACATCCACTATCTGAGTATCCTTGATCCTCTTCCTGATCATTTGAATGTTCCTGCACACGAATAAGAGTGTTAGTTTCTTTTGGGGATCCAAGCCATTACTGACTTGGATCTGCCTCTTGCATCAATGTAATTGAATCTTTTAAGAATAGTTGATGCAACATTGGATTTATGAATCCAACATGCTGAGGCCTTAACAACATTTGCCCTTTTTCCCTTATCAGCAGAAACTGATTGCTTAGCAGCAGGAACTGCTAACTTTTCAATTCTACCCTTTGGTCTCCAAATCTGTTTATGGACCACTGATTTTAATTGAATGGGACTTAGAACAGTTGTAGGTGCATGTTTGAAAAATGTTTTTGCACCCTTAGCTGTTGATTTTGGGTTAATAGTCATAAATGGTCGAGCAGCAGAGTAAAATTTGCTATCAGCAGGATCATTTGGTCTATCAGCAGAATCAGATTTTGAGATAGACTTGTTTTTTACTACTCTGGGGTTTGATTTCTTAGAACTAGAGTGAAAGTGAGATTTAGGAGTTTGCCTTTTGAGATTCACTCTATGGATTTCATACCCAGATACCCATTGGTTGCAGAAAGCTGCAAGATGGTCAAAACTACCACATGTGTAACAAGCTTTATTATAAAAAGCAAAGTCATCACCTAATTGGTTACACTTGAGGTTGTTCCAATTCCTTTGGTTACCTCTGGGCTTGTTGGTGGTTCTGTATTGTTCACAATATCTAACTGGTTGCCTAACATGCTTAATGTTTGATTTAGGCTTATCAATATTGTGTTTGACTATCTTAGGAACCTTTGTTCCTACTTTCTTAACCACTTCAGGTTTAGACATAACCTGTTCTTTTTCATCATCACTATCAGTTGTACAATCTTCAACAACTATAGCATCTCCTTTCTTAACAAAGGACACCTTGTCCTGATAAGTTAAAGTTTTATCTAAACTTTTACTTATCTTTTCTACCTTAAGACTCTTACTAGTCTTAGAACCATATTCCATGATTGGTTCTTGAAACTCAGCTAAACCTGTATGTGCTAGGTCAACACCTGGAGGTGAAGGAACACCTCTATATGGTGGAGGAACAGTTTTGTAACCTACACCTGAATTAGCTTTATCAATTACCTGAGCTTCCCAAATCTTATTCATTCCTTATGAGGCATGTGCTAGAGTATCTATAGTTACCTTAACATTTTCTTTTTCAGTTTTGACTTCAGATAACTGTCTACTTTGATCATTAATTAGTTCATCTCTAAATGCTATTCCTCTTTTTAAAGCATTTAAGTCATCAGTAAACGTAGATTCATTCTTTTTATAATGAAGAATCTGTTTTTCTAGAACTCCTACACACCTCTTGTGATTAGCTAAATTATGAAGGGCATCAATTAACTCTTCTCTAAAAGCATCAAATCTCTTTTTAATGTCTTCATAATTTTTAAGATTAGGACATGAATTAGTACAAGTAGGAATAGTATCTACCTCTGAATCAGAAGAAGCCATTAGAGCAAATTCAGTGGCCATAAGAGCAGCATTTGGTGGTGCATCTTCTTCAGTAGCCATAGAGCTCCAATCATATCCAATACCATCAATAGCCAGCATAGCCTTCGGCTCTTCCACTAGTACTTCCTTATTCCTCTCTTGTTTATACCAAGTGTTCCTATTATCCTGCTTCCTTGGGCTTCTACATTCTTTAGCAAAATGTCCCAACCTATGACAGTTAAAACATTCCACTTTCTTCTTATCGAACCCAGCAGTATCATTACCATTTATGGTAATTTGCTTTCCAGTTTTCTGCCAAAACTTCTTAGCCCTCATGCTAAGTAAAGCAACTTGCCACTTAATATCCATCTCTTCCAAATCATCACCATCAACCCGCTCAAGGTCTTCATGATTTAAAGGAGAACCACTAGCTTGACTGGTTATAAAGGCATAAAATGTTGGATCACCAAGTCCAGCAATATCCTTTTGTACACTAGTAGAAGGACCACCATAAGTAACATTAGAAACACTTTCAACTTCATCTACCTCCTCTGTATGACTAACACTAGGAACTGATAAGAGTGCAGCATTCCCAGAACTAGTACTATAATTTCCACCTCTCTTTAGACTTTGTTCAACAATTTTAAAGTTGTTGTACAAATCATTAAGCTTCATAGTTTCAATTTCTGGTTTGTTCATCCAGACAATAACATGAGTATGAAAATCACCAGGTAGACTTTTCAAGAACTTCATGTTGAGATCTTCCTTCTCAGTCTCAACACCCAACACAGCTAACTGACTAACAAGCTTGTGTAGTCTTGAAAATAGCTTATCAAGAGACTCATTACTAAAAGCAGTAAAGTTTTCAAATTGGTGCTTTAGTAAAGTCTTCTGTGTCTTTTTGGTAGTTTCATTACCACCAAACCATGCACAAATCTCTTCAAAAAGAGTTTTTGCATCAAGATATTTGTTAAAAGATAGCATTTGCTCACCAGGAATGGTCATAAGCAACAGGTTTCGTGCTTTCTGATCATTTCTCTTCTGTATCTTTTCATCATTGGAGACTGGTCCAGTATTTCTTTTTCTAACTGTCTTCCCTTCAACAAGAACATCTGAATAGCCTAAAGTGAAGGAATCATCATACTGAATTATGTCCCAAAGAGCATAATCTTGAACCATGAAATATTGCTCAACTCTCATCCTTCATAACTCAAACTCATTGGGTTTGATCATGGGCAACTTTGCAGCAACATTTGTTTGAACATCTTGTACATCCATTTCTTGTTTCTTCTAAAAACAACAATATCAACCTCTAGCTCTGATACCACTTGCTAGGATCCTTGACACACGATTAAGGTGGTTAAACCTTCTAACTTTGTGTGTATGATATGTTGTGTTAAAATGATTAAGTGCGCGGAATTCACTCAACCAAACTTAGAAGGTTGTGTATGTTATGGAAATGGAATTGTTATGTTTGTTAGTTAGTAATGAACACATAAAGATTATCACCAAACGATTCAATATTATTAAAGATAATAATACGAGTGATCTTGAAATATCACTAGGGTTACAACCTTGAATCTTATGTTTCTATCACTTGTGATATATTTGTGTTTGTTCTAACAGTTATGCATGTTCTAACGTATGCATGGACTAACTCTTAACACTTCTATATTTTTTGACACACACTCTATCAATATCACTAGTCTAAGATCTCTTTTATAGTCAAAAGATCTTTACAAATTGCTTAAAGTCTTGACCGACTTACTTGGTTAACTTATCCTATTGAGTGTCAGTACATCAGATACAACATGTATCTATGTATACAACTTGTTAACTAAGCACATGGAGTAAGATATTATCTACCGTATATTGTTGACCAAAATACAATAAATATCTTTTTGATCTTATCCTTCCATCAGCAGAGTTGTTCATTATCAGCAAGAACAATCTATCGCTATCAGCAGAATCATCAGCAGAGTTATCAGCAGAGTTGTTAAGCCTATCAGCAGAGTGAAATGCTCTATCAGCAGAATCAACATCATCAGCAGAAACCATTTTGCACTATCAGCAGAATTATACTTAGAGTAGATTGAATATTTAATTCCCAACATACGCGTATGATTGAATCAACTCTATGAAGGAACTGAGATGATTAAAGGGTCGGTTATAAGGATTATGATGGAGGTTGTTATTCGTTTTGTTGGTGAGATTAATCTGAGATCAAGAAGATGTGAGAATTGTTTGGTGAGAGGAAAAAGGGTGGATAGGGGCGTTATGTTTGTGAGAATGTGTTTAAGGTTAACACTTTCACAACCGGTTGTATAACGTGTATTAAAGTTGGGTTGGATCGGGCCATATGATTTTGTTAATGGACCGGGTATTGTTTTGATTCGATTACGGGCTGAAATGCAAACAAAATATGGACGCTATCTAGGACGCTATCGATAGTCTTGTGCTGTAACAAGATCATATTTAGTTTATTACGCATTAACAGATATTATTAGCATACGATAACTACAGTATCTTGAAGACTCGAGTTATACTCTTAATCCACTTCAGATATTCTTTGGAGTAAAATCATCCTAAACGCTTCATATGTTAAATAATCAATGTTGTATATTGTGGTATTGATGTTTATAAGTTTACCCACGTTTACTCCAGTTGATTAATGTGTTTTGAAAGCCAAAGACTTTCTAACTACTGTCAGCTGTTGTGAGCTGTTTATTATTCTTTCATATTTCATTTATTGAACCATGGTGTCGTAATATTTATTATTTGTACAAGAATTGAGCTGCAATATTACATTCGCTTAATTGGACTATCAAAAAGTATTATCCGAATTACATTTTGGATATACAAATTTTTTGATAATACTTGAGAAAGAGTGATATTTTGGATTTACAAATTTTTTTGATAATATTTCAGCTAATAACAACCATTATAATCATATAACTTACTCTCTTCTATTTTATTTATTAATTATATGCAATGGCTGTAATATTCAAAAGAGCATGTGCTTATTAGCATATCTGCTTATTTGTGTGATTTTGTCAAAGAAATAGTTTTGATGCTTGGAACAACTTACTCTATGCAATAATGTGTGCATCGCACGGGTCCTGAGGCAGCCCAAGTTATATATGACGAAAATTAGTGCCAAACATTACGCTATGAACACTTAGATACAGCCCGTGTGTATCGAACGAGTCTGAATATCATTTTGAGTTTTTGACTCGACCTCCATCTAATCTAATGGGTTTACACAGCTGTCTTAATTTATGTGGTTAAGTTGCATTGTGAACTTTGTATTTCATATTACGTTAAACCTATAAGTGGCCGATCGAGTTTTATTCAACTGTTGACACTTGACACTGCTATACATAAAGTCGTACGGTTTAATTGAACTAAATTGTTACTCCATAAAAGATCAAGAATCTATGACTTATAAAGTAAAAGAATTGCTAAAAAAAATTTGAACCCGTTATTACACAATGAACAAAAATGAGTGTAAGATATGACCATCTTGATTGTGTGGATCTATTCGGGTGGTCTTGGATCTTGAAAGATCAAGAAACCCATTGTTTAGAGTTAGAGAGATGAGATGAACTAGAGAGAGAGGGAGACTCTTGAGAGAAAATCTGGAAAATATCAGATTAGTGTGTGTGTTGTTACAAGAGTTCCAACCCTTCCCTAGTGAGGGAAGGGGTATTTATACTTACTACATATTGTGCCCCTAGTGGGCTGTGGAGCGAGCTGACAGTGGGTAAAGACCCGACCCACTCCACAAATATATATATAACTAAGCTAATAAAACTAATAATACTAATAGTACTAAGCTAATATTAATAAGCCTACGAGCTATGTAAATGCTAAATAGATACTCGGGGTGACCGAGCCTTCATCTGAATATTTATATTCCTAACAATCTCCCCCTAAGGGAGGTCACTCCGGAAATAATAATTTGACTTCTAGCATTTTGTCTTCTGAACGTGTCTTCATAGCTCGTAGTCTTTGATTCTTCAAAGTCTTGTATCTTTGTGCATCGTGCATCCAACAGTGAACTTTTGATGACTTTTCCTTTGTCTTGGATGATTTTGAGTATTCTTCGAAAATATCATCCAACATGTATCATCAAGCCATCTTTCAGTAGTATGTCTCCATGTGATGTGATAATCTTCAAGCCGACATGCTCACACTATTTGGTGTCATGATCTTTAGCATCAGAGTTTGCAGAAGCCGTGTTGAAGGTCTTTTTGGTTGATCATGACTTTGTTGAGTTACAATGATGATGTAGTGTGAGCATGTGGTAGAGGATTGGCATCTTTACTGCAACCAGCTACAGCATCCAACAGCCACAACCGCCAGAAGTTCCTGCATACGACAGTTAGCAATAAAACGTCCGGTACTTACAGGTTCGGACTTCGAGATTGTTAACAGCATAGTGTGAAAACTCTCTCTAATCCTTACCAAGACCGTTCCTAATCGAAAACCCACAGAGGGTTTTTTAAGATCGTACCGTAGTATATCAACGATTAGGTGAGTCGCTGGAGATCACTCCACGACTGTAGACCGTTTGAAACCGTCGTGATCACTAAGCGTAATCCCCAGGGAATTACCGAAGTGACCTGCTTTCAGGGCTGTTTGACGTTGACCCTGGCAGGAATTTCCATTCAATCATTGAGAATTACATTTGTAAATTCTCTCATAAATGTTCTGGCAGATTGCTAAGATCTGCGTAGGACTCATGAGTTTACAACTGGTGTCCTTAATGTTGAACAACCAGTGTAGAAATAATTCGTGTCCCTATGAGATCTTATTATGCATCTCGTGGCTCTAGACTCTATTGTGCGTTTTGATTTGGTGATCGGAGGCTGGAGAGGACTGCCACCTTTTCAATATCATCTAACTCGGAGTGAGAGAGACGATAGAAATGTATTGAGCTCCGTGAAAATTGAAACAAGAGTCCTTTGAGGGACCTTGAGTGGCTAGGGAGGGTTGTGCAGCGTATCACTGGGTCCATGATACTTTGTCTTCAATGCCAGCAATCATCTAAGTGATTCTGACAGCGTATGAATTGACCCCGTTTCTGCCTAAGTTGTAAGGAGGGCTTCTTTATTTTCACCCTTTATCTTTACAATTCTTTTTCATTCTTCAACCCCTTCAGTGCTTACCGAGACTTCATAACTAGCACCTTGTTGGGTTTGTTCCAATACTAGCTCCATCTCAGTCGGCACTTTTCCCTTATCCACTTTTCTCCTTTTTAATCATACCTAAGGACTTCTACACTAACTAGTGGATTGTCCCTGGGTAGATCCCTCCGGCTCTGACGGGATCGTGGGAACTTGAGCCTAACCTAACCATCCTTATAACTCCATACATTCATTAAAATGGTCGGTCTTTGGTGTACTTCCACGATTGCCATAAACCAAATCTTTGAAAAATCTCTCAAAGTGTTCATGATTCTGAAACACATTTTTGCAAACACTTGAGAGTTTTATATTTTTCAAATGCTCCCCCTCAACATGTGCTCGGTTGATTGTTTTATAAATTTGCACATGTTAGGTAGAGCTCGCACTTTTTGAATTGATCAACTTTCAGTGAACATGACCGATTCGAGACACGCTTACATCACTGGTTAGACCAGCTTGAAATTATTACCCGTCCTGGTCAAGTTCACAGAAAGTTTCTCGAAATGGTACACTCTACTCAGACACATCCTTTTCGAGACACGCTTACATCACTGGTTAGACCAGCTTGAAATTATTACCCAGCCAGGATATGTCCTTTCAATCAATGACAGTATATGTTTCATTAATTCATTTGTCAAGACTGAGTCACGATCTCTTGCGATGCCAAATCCTTTTGGTTTCCACAAACCATTTGCTCCCCCTCAATATGTGCATTGATATACAAAAGAGTTTAGCACATATGGGAGAGCGTACATTATACGTTCCAAAACATCACATTTTATCAGATTTCATATTTAAATCACATTCTCTCCCCCGATCAAAAATTTCAAACCAATTGAGATTTGTGATCCCAAGTGATTTAAATAGGTTAGAAAAATGTGGGAGAAAATGTGTCCGATTTAATGTAGTCTGATGATGGGACATACTATGCTCCCCCTTAATCTAAGAGGGAGATTCACTGCTTATTATGCACAAATTGATTATTATGACACATATGATTTTGACCTTTTTGCGCAGACGATGTAATCACCCGCTTTTCTGAGTGAGTCAGTGGTCAATCATCAATCATCCATCCACCAACAAATCTTTTGCAAATGTAGTTGATCCCCACTTGGCGAGACCAAAATAGATGAATGGTGGTGGTGGTGGTGAAAGTGTTGTTGTTGTTGTTGTTGCCGACGTTGTTGCTGTGGTGAAATCCGAGCCAATCAATAGAGTTTGAACGTCTGATCAAATGGTTAGAATGGGAATTGGCACATTCATTTTGGCTATGGAATCTGCATAAGAATATCAACACAGATATACATACATACAGATACACTATTCCTTAATAGCTACCCTTCAGCAGCTTGCCACATTATAATACCAAGTTTATCTTATAGTCAAACCACAATCAGGAAGTACGTCAAACCACTATCTAGCATGAAGAGCAATTAGCAATCATGAACATGGCAATTCACACAGATCTCAATATTCAATTCAGGATCTTAGGAACATGATTCTAACATAATAGCAATATACCTAAGCGAATCCTGAGAACATATGCACAGTATCAACAACAATTAAGCAGCAATCGACTTAACAAAAGTCAAACAACCTTTGAAACTCATTCATTCAGATCATACAAATGTCATTGGAGTATTCAAAAACATCAAACACAACTGGTTTTCTTACTTCTTTTAGGTTTTGAGTCTTAAAGTATTTAGGGGATTAAACGAGGATACCAAAGAAACACAAATGAACCTTCTAGATACATAAAGCTAGGAAACTGTAATGACCAAGAATCACGTTTGGAGGTGGGAGAAAACACAATAAACATGAACTAAAGATTAAACATGATATTCGGTTTATTAACTGTCGAGGTGTGTATGTTTTTCTAGAGAGAAGCTAGAGAAAACACACACACCTCTTTTGTATTAATGAATCTCCAACCCTCCTAGTGTTGACATAGGAGGGTATTTATTACATGACTACAAAGCTAACTTAGCACAAATGTCTAAACTAGTCCTTGTACTTTAAATGCTATTGCAATTCCACATATGACAAAACTTTAAAGCTAACAATCTCTCCCCAAAGTGATGTCATATGAGAATTGCTTACAATATTCCCTACAAGTAAAATATAAACAGTAAGTACATAGAATAATCTTCAAACTTCATTACTTCGTTCAGCTTGCAGAATCTTCTCAGCTTTTATTTCTTTACTTGCAGACGAACCATGTGAGCAAATCTAATTAGGGTTTAATATAGAGTGCCCTGAGTGCTCTCCCCGTGCTCTCCCCTAATTAGTGCTCTCCCCCAAACTGACAACCTCTCTTATGATTGCCCTGTATCTGAAGTCCGTTCGGGGGAATACATTATCAACATCTTCATCTCACCAAATGCATCCCAGTTATTTTTCCCATGAGAGATCAGCCCGCACATTTCTCTCCCCTGCTGGTTACGATCGATCGGAATCAGCATATTATGTGCACGTGAAGTATGAACTAGAAGCACTTCATGTAATCCGTGAGAAGATGTAGATAAACCCAATCTAACCTCCTGAATCAACAACAACGGCTTTATGTAGTGACTACTGATGGAGAAAACCCACTATTACGAACTTGAGACTGAAGTAGAATAACCCAAACTTGTGACTTAAACTTGCACGATAGTGTGACTAAGAACCTATACTGAGCACTACAATGTAACTCCTTAAAGCATAGGTCGTTTCATATACCCATCCATCCTTCCTTAACAGTATATGAACCTATCTTGACTTATCCACATCATTGTGTGACACTGAGTACTACAACGTATCTCCTTTAAGTGATAGTAACTAGGTCTTCGTCCATCCTCCCCCTTGACCTATGAAAACTAGATAACCCAAGACTTAATCACTATTCCCATGAGTGCCCAAACAAGGATCTCGAAGAATCATGCATCCAACCAACCCCGATATCTTCAAGATACTAAGTACACGTACCCGAGATATTCCACTTCAACTTCAAATAAGTAATAATGAATCATCATCCTTGTAGCCACAGCGGATAATTTGACCATTGTCATCTGATTGTGAATCTTGATCAGGATCTTTTCGGCTATACGTGGTGATGTTGAAGGCGCAATCCGATAAGTTCATTTGTGATTTTCTTGTGAAATATGCCATAAAATGACATTCTAATGATGCTGGAAAATTTTGAGTTTAAGAAATTTTTACGCCAAAAATTCCCCGAAAAATTCGAATTTTGGCCAAAAAATTTGAATTTTGGGCCAAAATTTTCACTCTTGTACCAGAATTTGAATCTCGCGTAAAAATTGACCGTTAAGTCATTCCTCAAATTTAAATTTTACTCAAGTTTTCCCGCCAAAATACTTTTTTTTTTTTTTGCAATTGCGAGATGAAGGACCAATTGCGAGAGGGAGGTCCAATTGCGAGAGAAGCTAGAATTGCGAAAGTCTGACCCAATTGCGAAAGATGGTGAATTGCGAAATCAGCTCCAATTGCGAGAAAGACACAATTCCGAAACCAATTGCGAAATAAATTCCGAAATCAATTTCGAGAGAGCACCTATCACAATCTTATACAAGAATGCGATATTTTCTGATTTGCGAGAAGCAGCTTCAATTGCGAAGAATGTTGCAATTTCGAAAGAAGTAGCAATTGCGAGAATAATGGCAATTTCGAAACTTTTGTTGACTTTCTGAATTTCGAAAGTCTGCTTTTCACCACTTTATGTCCTTTTTCTTACAAGCCCACGCTTTCACAGACAACTTTTCACCCACTTGACTTACACATCAATAATTCAAGGACTA
This sequence comes from Artemisia tridentata subsp. tridentata, assembly GCA_021014915.2. Lineage (NCBI taxonomy): Eukaryota > Viridiplantae > Streptophyta > Magnoliopsida > Asterales > Asteraceae > Artemisia > Artemisia tridentata. Next base: position 101,768,545 of record CP139507.1, on the reverse strand, counting down.
AAATAATCAATTATAATCCAAAAACAAATCTTATCCAAGATTTCTTGATGATAATCGATCTAGAGACCAAGAACAAACACAAAATTTTGATCATCCAAACCAAGATATGAGTGAAAACTAGCAAACCTTCACAACCCAACTCGATAAATCACAAACAAACACAACTATTAATCTTTAAATTTGCGTACGAATCCAGAAAAAAACCACAAAAGCTCACGTTTTTTATGACAGTGCATAACCCGTTTTTCAAAGAAAGGACCCTGTTGTACAATTTATGGCAACAATCCTAAAAGAAAAGAAGTTTTCATGCAATGTTTATTCAAACTTCTTAATCTTAAGCAAAATTTTACTCAAAATTTCTCAAAAGGTTTTTCAAAATTTTGCTTAAGATTTTCAAACCTTTACTCCCCACTTGATCCAATGTTTTCAAAAACATTTCAAAACAATGCAAGTTTTGAGGGGGAGTATTTCAAAAAGAAATTTGTTCCAAAAAGTTCATGCATATCAGTTTCTCCCTATTAGCTTTCTAATAACAATGATTTTAATCGAACGGTATCAAAAATACCATTGAAATGCTATTTTTGAGGGGGAGAAATGTGATTAATATGTGATCATGGTTCGAATCTCAAAAAGACTCAGAAAATACCATCGAATTGACAAATCATAAATGTCAGTAATCGAAAAGACTAGTCCAGGACGGGTAATAATTTCAAGATGGTTACCCATTGATGTAAGTGTGTCTCGCAAAGGACTTGTCTGAGTAGAATGTACCAATTCGAGAGATGATCATTGAATATGACCGGGACGGGTAATAATTTCAAGCTAGTCTAACTAGTGATGTAAGCGTGTCTCGTGAAGGCCATGTTCATTGAAAATTGATCATTTCAGAATGTGCGAACTCTACCCAACATGTGCAATTTATTTCAAAAATGCATGAGCACATGTGAAGGGGGAGTGTTACAAAAACGCAAAACTCTCAATGTGATCTAAATGTGTTTTCTAGTAAACATGTTGAGAGATTTTCAAATGGTTTTATGGCAAGTGATCAACAAATCTAGGATAATCATGGAGTAATAAGGTGATTATGGTTAGGTAATGTCTAATGATCCGCCAGAACCGGAGGGATCTACCCAAGGACAATTCCAATAGATTAGAATTAGAAGTCCTTAGGTATGATTGAAAAAGGAGTATAATGAGAAAGGAGAAAGAAAGGGTTGAAGAATGAAAAAGAAAAGTTTAATGATAGGGTGAAAAGAAATAGCCCTCCATGAAAACTTAGGAAAGAAACCGGGTCAATACATATGCTATCGGTACTCACTAAGGTGATACTGATATTGAAGACAAGACGTCATGGACCCAGTGACGCGGTGCACAAACCCCTCCTTGCCACTCAGATATCTCTTAAAAGATATTTGTTTCATTTCTCACGGAGATCAATGCATAATCTATCGACCTCTCACTCCGAGATGAGTTGATATTGAAAAGGTGGCACTCTGCTCCATGCCTCCGACGACTAAAACCAAAAACGCACATAATTGAGTTTAGAGACATGAGATTCATCAAAGATCTCTTAGGAACACTTTCAATAAAATACACTTGTGTTCGCCAAAAAGGACATAAGTTGTAAGTGTCATAACGAGATCTGAACCTGAAAGAGTTGGACGATTTATTGTTAACTGTTTTATGCAGGTACTGAAGAAAGTCCATCGATCATCGTATGTCTCAACATCTACATTGGAAGAAAAGACGATGTGAATTCATGAAGATGTTGATCAAGGCAAAGAACAATCAAAAGTCGATACGATGAAGATCACAATGCATGAAGGAACAAAGAATCACAAAGTTCAAGACCCAGAAGTCTAAAGATCTAATCACGTAGTGCATAGTTTGAATGACCATCCCTTAGGGGGAGATTGTTAGCATTACTTTTAGTATAAAGTGATGGTCATTCATCTTAATTAGAACTTTGTGACAAATGGGCTTGTATTAGTTTTAATTTCATGTGTAAAAGACCAATCCATGGTCATAAGCCCACAAGCCCACTCAAAGCCTTTTAGTCAAAAAGGCTTGAAGTATTTAATGCTCACATTGTATCATTTGTGAGTGTGGTTCACTGGTGTATGTATGTGCTAAATAAGAAAAAGGTTTAACTTCCATATCCAAAAAAAAAAAAAAAAAAAAAAAAAAAAAAAAAAAAAAAAAAAAAAATTGGAGTGATATAGGGATACCATCGCAACAATCACGGGGATACATTGTTCACGGCTAAAAGCATTATGGTTAAGGAAAATGACTACGGGAGAAGAATGATATTATTGAATTGATTTTGGAGTAACATTTTTCGTGCGTGTGTACTTATTTATCTCAAAGTCTAGAGGTTGGTTGGATGCATGACTTTTTGAGATACTTGTTTGGGATCTCATGGGTGTAGTGATTAAGTCTTGGATTATCTAGTTTTCATAGGTCAAGGGGAGGATGGACGAAGACCTAGCTAACTATCACTTAAACTGAGCTGGAGTACTCAGTGACACACAAAGATGTGGATAATTCGAGAGAGGTTCATATACAGATAAGGAAGGTTGGATGGGTATATGAAACGACCTATGCTTTAAGGAGTTACATTGTAGTGCTCAGTATAGGTTCTTAGTCACATTATTGTACAAGATTAAGTCACATTTGAGGGGGAGTGTTTACTTCGTTTTCAAATTGGTCATATCGGGTTGTCTCCACATGTGGTTATTTGATAAAAGCCGGTGAACTTTAAGGTTGGTTTGAGAGACGTATTGAGAGTATTTTTCAACATATTCTCACGATAATTAAGCTTCGACGGGTTGTCGACGTGCTATTATGGATTTAATATTGCTTCAAGTTAAAGGTAATCAAAGGCGTGTACACTAAAGGATGATGATTCCGATACCTCGCAATCATCAGGAGGGAGAAGTACGGCTTATTACCAACTTAGATGCAAATACTTTGTGAGATATGTTGATGCTCCCGAATGACAACCATTGTGCTACAGTCTCTGCTGCGTGCTTAAAGGCTAAAGAGAGTTGTCATTTCAGGAGGGAGCAGAAAAGAATAAAGGGCTCACTAGTTAGGAGGGAGTAATAACCTAACTAGTACATTACAGTTGAAGTTCAGAGCTACAAGTATTAGTGCCGTCAGCACAAAGATCGATGCCGTGATCTTCGAATTAGAGAACTTCAAGTCTGCCTCAGATCTAGACTACAGAGACTCTGCACTTCGACGAAAGTTCATTATTATTGTAATTTACTTTATGAATAGGTCTCATTGTAACCATTCACATGTGACGATATCTTGGAGGGAGATTGTTAGACTCGCGTTTTTATAAAAGATATCGTCACTTAGTGAATTGGACTAGATTTAGGATAAGTAGTAAACGCAGGGACTACTTATGTGCAAATGGCAAAGTTGTGATGTAATAGGGCTATAAATACCCCACATGCCTCTCCATGTGGGGTGTGTGAAAGTTGTGTATTGTTTGTTGTTTATTAAATCTAATAGACAAAAAGTTCAGCCACTCTCCACCCTCTCTCACTACTCTCTCTCTCTAAGATGAACACCTTCATCTTTAACAGCTAACCTAGGCCACCCGAACCACGAAATGCATGAAGCTTGGTCTCTACAATTGGTATCACGAGCTAACCGGGTGGCTGCTCGTGGTGTTTTTAAGGTGATAAAGGTGATTTTTGTTGTGTTTTATCTCGGTTTTTCTTCATCTTCTTCATCAGCCGAGTCTAGTGCTATATTTGTGTTCGATTTGTGTTTAAATGAACCCAACAGTTGCGTTTTTTTTTTTTTTTTTTTTCATAATTTGAAATACACTAGGAAATGCCGTTACAAGAAAGCTAGAAAAATTTGAGTGTAACAGATTTTGACGCCAATTTTCACCTAAAAAATTCGAATTTTGACCAAAAATTTTGAATTTTGGGCCAAAATTTTCACTATTATACCAAAATTTGAATCTCGCGTAAAAATTGGAAGGATTATAAGTGAAGGGTGTCAAAGTGGAAGGATTATAAGTGAACATATTTATCAATTATAAGTAAACATATTTATCAATTACGAAAGAAATGAATTGCGAGAGTAACAGTTTGCAATTGCGAGATATTGGTGAATTTCGAGAAATTGCCCCAATTGCGAGAGAACTCCCCAATTGCGAAACCAATTGCGAGAAACATCATCAATTGCGAGAGACTCCTTAATTGCGAGAAAAGTCACCAATTCCGAAAGAGTCCTGAATTGCGAGAAAAAGTGCCAATTGCGAGAGTCTCACAATTTCGAAAGAAGCATTCTTTCACAATTCTTATACAAGAATGCGAAGGTTCACAATTGCGAAGAAATCACCATTTGCGAGACCAGAACTGAATTGCGAGACAAATGTTGAATTGCGAGACAAAGAGGCAATTTCGAAACTTGCATCAATTTCGAGATAATGTGGCAATTTCGAGATTCTGCCAGCTTTTACCCACTCTTGACTTTTGCACTCTTATCCAATAATGCATCAACTGTCACCACTCATCCCACCTCCCATCAATAATTGAGTACAATAAATGTAGTCCACTTTTTCGGCCATAAATTCCGACCAACTTTTCCGACCATCTTTTTGCAACCCAAATCTGATCCTAAAACCCATTTCGAGCATAAAACTCCACCATATATTCATCAAATCGGACCACATTTCACGGATTAAAGATACATAAGACCACTACTAGGCTTGTTTTTTTTTCGTATGAAACGGAAATAAATTCCGATGACCGGAAAAAAAAATTTCCGATGACTAAAAAGAAGATAAAAAACAGCCTAAAACTTGAATCGAACCACAAAAATCAGTAAACTCACCAAGAATCTCCCCTGGTTAGCTCGTGATACCAATTGTAGAGACCAAGATTCATGTATTTCGTGGTTCGGGTGGCCTTGGTTGGCTGTGAAAGATGAAGGACTTCATCTTAGAGAGAGAGTTTATAGAGAGGGTGGAGAGTGGCTAAACTTTTTGTCTATTAGATTCAATAAACAACAAACAATACACAACTTTCACACACCCCACATGGAGAGGCATGTGGGGTATTTATAGCCCTATTACATCACAACTTTGCCATTTGCACATAAGTAGTCCCTGCGTTTACTACTTATCCTAAATCTAGTCCAATTCACTAAGTGACGATATCTTTTATAAAAATGCGAGTCTAACAGAAACTATAAGCAAATTGCACATAATGTCCTAAACTTTCTAGCAACTAACACGTTTGGCCATTTGATATAAAGTTTTAGCAAGATCATCTTCAACTAATACCCCATTAACTACAAAACCATTTCTAACAAGTATGATTTAACCAATAAATCCGTTTGATGATATAAAATTTGAATTCACTCTCCCCCTCAATCAATGACCCGTATTCTAGTAAAATATTTGTAGTCGTTGATTGAGTGACAAATTTTATGCACAATCCAAGTCTAAAAGAATTTCAAGCAACACAAAATCACCAAGTGTCTTACAAATAATTTTCAGAAGAATCACAGAATGAAAACTATTTGCATACAAAGAAGATTTCTCTTCTTTTTCAAGAAATGATGCACTGAAACGTACATCAGATCGAAGAAACATGGATATAAAGTAATCCATGCCCAGGTGAACATCACCCAGTTGGAGGAACAGCCGTCTTTTTGGCGACGTGCTTTCCCCATTTTGAGGCGCGGGTTGCTATCAGAAGTAATAGCAAGCCATTTAGACATGTTTTAACAATCCATTTTAACTTCTGCTCGAGCTTCATTTAAAGTTCCGTGTCTTCATTTAAAGTTCCGTGTCATTATTGAATGACATTTCTAGAACCGTAAATGTTATCGATAAACAGAAGACATGCCTAGGTGAAACTATTTTTGGTATTTTCTATTTTTTAATTTTTATGGTTTTTCTGGATTTTACGTTTCTCTATTTACAATTAGCAAGATTTCTATATATCTATTTACAAAAATGGTATAAGATAAGAAAAAGAATGTAAGAAGCAAAATATATACAAGGATACGAACCGAAAACCATTACTCCTCAGCATCCTGAATCTTCTCCGCTTCCATCATTTGACTTGCTGAAGAGCAACGTGAGCACATTTAATCAGGGATTGATTCAGGCTTTTCACTCTCCCCAAATTAGTGCTCTCCCCCAATCTGACAACCTTTCTGATGAACACCCATAATAGAAGGAAGAATTTGGATGAACGCCCATAATATGAAGAAGTCTTTAGATTCCAAATGCATGTCGTCTTTAGTCTTCTAACACATAGCGGAGAATGTAGAGAAGACTGTAGACTCGACCTCCTTCAAGATTGCCCAATATAGAGGAACAGAATACCAACCATCTTCATCTCACCAAATGCCTTCCAATAATCTTACATGTAACCCATCAACCCGCAGCGTACACATGAGACGATAACACACAACAGAGAATGAAGAATAGACTGACGACTCGACCTTCTTCAGTCTTTAGTATAACACCAAAGTAACAAGTTGAACCAGTGATCATCTATATTATGTATCCATCCTTGGATATTAAGCCCTGATCACGTGAACCTGTTGTGCGTCCTTGATGTACACATTCTCTCTCCCCTGATGGTTACGATTAATCAGCACATAACGTAGCAGTGAAATGATAATACCAAGGTAACAAGTTGAACCACTGATCATCTCTGCGGTTATCAACACCAGAATAACTTCAACTCGGAAGCAGTATAAAGCCCGATCACGTGAACCTGTTGTGCGTCCTTGGTGTACACATTTCTCTCCCCTGATGGTTACGATTAATCGGAATCATCATCATGATGTGTACATGTAGCCTAATGACGTATACATGAAGCATTGACTAGAAACCCTTTGAAACTGATTGTATCAGCCCGTGAGAAGATGTCGATTAGCATTCCATGACCATGTTCTTCAACACCTTGATAGAGGAAGAAGATGTAGTGTTGGAGAACCATGGTTTGCACGACTCCTGAACTGACGTATTCAGGAGTCGTATGACCATTTCTCAATCATCAACCAACATGTAGATTAATATTCACCCTTTCCCCCCCCCCCCTCAAAAATTGCATATGCCTGCCAACTGCAATTTTTGATGATTGAACTAGTGAATATGAATACCATCAACGGTAAGTGGCTCCGCTTGACGGTTCTTGAAGACTGACATGTTGTTTATTCACTCTTTCCCCCCCTCAAAAATTGCATATGCCTGTCAACTGCAATTTTTGGTTGAATACGTGAATAAAAATATACTCCAATATGCACCGATCCACTTGAAGACTGAATAAGCACGGAAAGAGCATAAAACTTGTTGATGAGAATGGCCATAAATAAGAAGATTCCTCTTCTTTTGAAGATAAAGTGCACTCAAGCGTACACTTTTCTTTTCTTTGAAGAACGAGGCCTGCACTGATGTGTACAGACGTCATTATGATGAAGAGCGAGGCCTGCACTGATGTGTACAGACGTCATAATGATGAAGAGCGAGGCCTGCACTGATGTGTACAGACGTCATCTCTCTCTTTTCTACTTCTCTCAGCTAACTCGTTACCAACCCCATTATCATTATGTCGGCTCTTTGTCGTGTCTACTGATGGAGAAAGCCCAATATGATGAACTTGAGACTGAAGTAACATAACCCGAACTTGTGACTTAAACTTGTACTAATGTGTGACTAAGAGCGGTGTAGAGACTTCGTGCAACATTGAATCCCTAAGTACTCTATACTCTTCAACCAACCAACCATCAAGTATAAGACGTACATCACCTCTTGAATATCCACAACTTCGTGTGACACTGAGCACTACAACGTAACTCCTTAAAGTGATAGTTATTTTGTAATAGAGAGAAAGAAAAAATAACTAGATATCCAAGTCCTCGTCATTGTAAAGGTTAAAAGCTCGAACAAGGATCTCGAAGAATCTTCATCCAACCTCCCCGATATCTTCAGATACTAAGTACACGCACCCATGAAATTTCACTTCAGCCTCAAATAAATAATAATGACTTAACTCCGTAGTCACATCTTGTGGTTAATGCCCAAATCTAGCCCTTTATGATGCTTTAACTGAACTTTGATAATGGTTTTAACCCGATCATGGTTAAGAGCGCATAGCCCATCATCACGGGATTTTACAAATCTATGATTTAAACCGAGAAATAAGTTCTTTCGCGGGATTTTACAAATCAATGAGATAAACAGATTGAATGTGGCATGACTGATTTGATTTTGGAGAACATCAGTTTGGGTTAAGAATATCCCGTGAGAATTACAGATCACATCACAACTTTTAAAACCTTTGGCCAACTAACCAACCTTGTACACAGATTAGTGACCACTTGATGAAGGAAACCCGATATACCAATACTGAAAACTGAAGTAGAAGTCCCCAAATTTGTTACTTAAGCTTGCACTAATGTTGGAAGAACGGTGTAGAGAATTAATGCTCCAAGCAAATCTCTAAGTGCTCAATACCCAACCAAAGTATGAGACATTAACACCTCTTGCGATTATCGACATCGTCATTGACGTGTGACACTGAGTACTCCAATAACTCTTAAGTGATAGTTACCCCGACTGCTGGTAACTAGATAACCCAAGTCTTCAACTTACATCTTAAGCACGAGCAAGTTATCATTAAAATCATGCATCCAACCATCCCCGATTTCAAGATAAAATAGGTAGACTCTTTCGTGAAATCCAACTTCACTCTCAAGCAAGGAATACCAAATTAACTTCGTGATCATTTTGTGCAGTTGAATAGTCAAAGGGAGAAGAAACAAGCGCTAATTCTTAGCAGTGCCCGTGACTCATAGTCAGTCCTATCAAACAAAGCTGTCTGACCCAGCTACTTGGATGTTATCAGGTGCAGTGCATGGAATAGTTGTCGTACTGTGTACAGGATTTTACAGTTCTTGAGATTTAACCGAGAAATAAATTCAAGAACAAACTGCACAACAGTAAGTATCAAACTGCTAAGATCTCAGGCAATTTGCTAAGACCCAAACCACTGAAAGCTAAACCATTGAAACTGGAACCCCTAATATTCAAACTGCTGGAGACTGAACCACTGAATCCTGAATCGCTACGATCTGACCCGCTGTAACCAGAACTGCTAAGATTCAAACCGCTGGAGACTGAACTGATACGATCTGACACGCTGTAACTGAAACCGCTAAAATTCACATCGCTGGAGACGGAACTGCTAGGAAACACACGCTAATTCTCCCCCTCAAAAAGGGCATGCAATGACCTTTTTGCCAGAGCTGAGAGTCCGTGATGTTTGTGAATTTTCCAGGCACAACATAGATACATGGAAAGAGACAACTAAAACTACTGCAAAGAAGATGGTGATTAAGACTCTCTTGTAGTAACCCCTTACTAGTCTCCTCATCAATGATTTAGCAGATTAACAATTCATTGAAGCTCGTAATATGCCAAAACCGCTTGATGAAATGTGTTTAACTTTAGAGTGAGTAAAAGGTTAAAACACGTCTCTGAACAAATCACCTCCTGTCTTTAAGTCTGACCACCTCTTGAGAAGATCTTGTACTACAATCCCATTAGAAGTTTGAGAAACAAGTTCGCGACTTATACTTGCACTAAATTTGTGATTTAGAACCTATATTGAGCACAACAACGTAACTCCTTTAAATATAGGTAGTGATATATACCCAACCTTCCATCCTTTATTGTATATATCCACTTCTTGAACATCCAAGTCTAATCACCATAAATACGCTCAAGCAAGGGTCATCAAACATCGTGCATCCATCCACCCCGAGATGTTTGAGACACTAAGTACACCAACCCGTGAATTAACAAACCACCCAAGTCACCATAATTTCCCAATTCCTGCCGATCTCGAAGCACAAACTTATCCCTAAAAAATAGTCTAACCCCGCAAGCTTTATTATGTCAAAATCCATGTCCAGCCTACTTGACCAAAATTAATTTGACGGGATTTTACAGCTCTTGAGATTTAAACCGAGAAATCGAATCTTTCGCGGGATTTTCTAAAATCTACAAGAGAAACCGTGAAATCATCACGAATAGCCTAAAGTGAAGTGCGATACTGATATTCGAGATTCAAGTCACTGAAGTCAAATCTCAACTTGATCAAATTGCAACCGGTCAAGTCACAGTTTGTCAAGCTGCCACAAGTCAAATCGCAATCAACCATATTGCAATGAGTCGAATCACAAGTGTTAACTCGCAACGTCAAATCGCAACTGGTAGCATCGCAATCAGTCGAGTTGCAACAAGTCAAATAGCAACTTGTCAATTCGCAATTAATCAAATTGTAATTAGTCAACTGTAACTCAAATTGCAAATATCAAATCGCAGGCTCACTCAAATCGTAGGCATCACTAGGACAATGCTGACAAACTCACAACTCTGTAATCACGTTGACATTCATATACCCAAATACAAGCCGTGACGTGTGAATCCTTGTAAAACTTTGTACCACCAAAATATGCCACACCCTTTATCAAATATTATCAAACATTTGTGTATCCTAAATTTAAATTTGGATAACCAATTATGATAGACCATGTCAGCATATTGCGGCCCAATCCATAACCACACCAAATTCGTCCATGTATAAACATTCACTGCCCATCAAAATCTGTAAACCCAGTCCATTCCGTTTTTGATATCAATCAATTATAGTCACATTTTGTTACAGCCCGTAATTAAAGTACCATAAGTGTCAAAGCCCATTCAAGTTGCTGGTCCAATAAAATTATCATCATCATTCTCGGCCCAGTGAGAATCCAACTGCAGTCCATACCCCAATAGCCCAATCCAAACCCTTATTAAAACAAAACCCGGTCATAAGCCACGACTTTGTGTATAAAATATACACTTAATCCCAAATTATTCTAACCCTAATCCTTATCTCATCCGCCCCCCTCTCTTCTAACTGCCTCTCACCCACAAACCCTAATCCCAATCTTCATCACCAACTAATCCTCTTCTTTCTATTAGCAATCAAACACAAACACAACCAGTAACTTACTCGAACCTATATCTTCTTATATTCCTTATTTGGAATCAAGAAATCACGTTGAAGGTTTGAGGATCCTTCGAAAGGTCTAAGGTAGGTTCGACATATGTTTTGTATTTGATTTTCATTTAACCGAACACAAAGAAGGATGAAACACGATTGTTTTGTCCTTTCTTTAATTTTTCGGATATTGAAAGAGGTATCTCTTAGAAAGAAATTTGACCAATGATGACAAACGTGTATAACTCTTAAGATCTTTAAGGACCTAATCACGAGTTTCACGGACCTGAGGTCAATGTTGTTTTTCTATTCGTTTTAAGTAATTTCTTTAAGATCAGTGATGGTATTTTCATCGTGTGTTTGTTCTTGTAAAGGACTTTGGACATTTGTTGTTCCACACGACAGAAAATCTGAGATCCTTTTGTTATCATCTCATTGCTTGAGTGTCGTTCAATATTTTGGATCTGTGAGGATTTGGTTTTGACTTGCAAAGATCGATAAGATCTTGACATCCATACAAGGTGCGAGTCAAAGCAAGACTGAGATCATTTGTATTTTACTTATAACGTCTCAGATTGTACCGTAGATTGGGAGGTGAGTTGATTGAGGAGGATGGGATTAGGAAAGTGATAAATTAGTAATAGATATTGTCTAGTTTGTATTTGTTGTTGGCATTCCTGCGTAAATTTGTTTTTGTTTTGTGCACTTAGACTGATGATGGTTAATCGGACTGAGGTTCAAAACAGTTAGGTATTTTGTTGTGGTCTTAGTGGTCTCTTCTTCATTTTAATTCTTTTATGGACAAATCGCAACATTTGAAGAAATTTTGGCAGCATATCAGTACTGATTGTTTAACAATTTGGTCTTGAGTAGACAAACCGCAAGAGACAAACCGCAAGAGACAAACCGCAGGAGACAAACCGCAACTTAGACAAACTGCAACTTTGACCAGTCAAAGCTGTCACTTTCACCCAGTTTTGTCTTGTACCCCTTTTTGCAGCTACACTCCAAACACCAATCCCAACAAGACACAAACCGCAACTATGAACATCACCTTTTGACACAAACAGCAACCAAGAACAACCATCAAAACCGAGCTTATACCATCTCAAATAAGCCACAACACCCCAGAAATACCGAGAAAGATACGGCATAAGACGTGAATAAAGTCATAATCAGTGAGCTTTTCATGACTTTCATGTTCGAACCGAAAGAACAACATTAATTTTTGAACCAAAAGTAACCCAATCCGGATGTTCTTAAATGCGCATAAGAAAAACACAGTTGTGAGAAAATGAAACACTTTATGAGAAAATGAACCACAATCCGGATGTCAAACGTATGACCCAACACAATAATGAGAAAATGAAACAAGTTGGGCCCAAACTCAATCTTAGCTAACACTGTTAAATGCCCAAAACAAAAACAATATATAGACCAGATTTTGTTTGTGAAATACGAACAGTAAAGTTAACACAATAAAATAGATTCCTACCAGAATTTGAAAATTAAATTAGAACCTCAAAAATGAGAACAAGAAAAATGGACACCACAAATCCAAGCACAATCAAACGAACCTAACCATGGCTCTTGATACCAATTGTAAGATATGACCATCTTGATTGTATGGATCTATTCGGGTGGTCTTGGATCTTGAAAGATCAAGAAACCCATTGTTTAGAGTTAGAGAGATGAGATGAACTAGAGAGAGAGGGATACTCTTGAGAGAAAATCTGGAAAATATCAGATTAGTGTGTGTGTTGTTACAAGAGTTCCAACCCTTCCCTAGTGAGGGAAGGTGTATTTATACTTACTACATATTGTGCCCCTAGTGGGCTGTGGAGCGAGCTGACAGTGGGTAAAGACCCGGCCCACTCCACAAATATATATATAACTAAGCTAATAAAACTAATAATACTAATAGTACTAAGCTAATATTAATAAACCTACGAGCTATGTAAATGCTAAATAGATACTCGGGGTGACCGAGCCTTCATCTGAATATTTATATTCCTAACAATGAGGTTAACTCAACTTATTTTAAAACTATTTGGCTAAGAATTGTGATGCACATTTCAATGTTTTAATCATATGCATCATTAGGTTTATACTTCAATGGTTTACGCTGAATATTACGTAAAGAGCAATTAAATAAACCTTATACAGTGAACAATTAGATAAAACCTGTGTGTATCGTACGGGTCCTAAGGCAGCCCAAGTTATATATGACGAAAATTAGTGTCAAACATTACGCCATGAACACTTATATAAAGCCCATGTGCAACGCACGGGTCTGGATGACTAGTAATGAAAAATAACTATTACTTGAAACACTAGTTCAAGTAAAAACACAGAAAATAATTAATCCAAAACACTATGTTAAAAAAAACTGAATTAACGGTTAAAGTAAATTGCAAAAATCGTCCCTTTGGTTTGGCCAAATTGCACGTTTGGTCCCTGTGGTTCATTAAGTGCAAAAATAGTCCGGATTTGGCACTGTTTCATTCACTTTTGGTCCCCCACCAATAACTTCGTTAGTTTCCAGGCGTTACCTTTTGCACGTGATTGACATAAGGGGTATTTTGGTCTTTATACATTATATCAATAAAATAACCCCACCCATCCCAATTAAATACCCCATCCCACCACTTACTCACTCCCAAACCCTGGTCCCCAAATCCAAAACACTGGTCCCCAAATTAAAACCCTAACCCTAAAAAGTAAAAAGGGAAAAATCAATTCATTAAAATGGTGACGTGTTACTGTGGTAGTCAGACCCGTGTGCGTACTTCATGGACAAATCTTAACCCAGGACGTCGTTTTCACTCATGCCCAGAAGTTTTTGTAAGTATTAATTTGTAGTTATATTTTATCCACAAGTTATTGATTGAAGTACTAATTTGTAGGGAACGGATTGTGGGTTTTTTGATTGGGTTGATCCTCCAATGTGTGCTCGTTCAATGCAAATCATTCCTGGTCTACTTAATTCAAGAAACCAGCTTCAAGAATCATTGGTTGAAATGGCTGCTGGAAGACGAAGATTGAAGATATGGTTGATTTGTAGTTGGGTCTTGTTCTTAGTTACTTTCTTGTTCTAAGCTGATAAAGCTAAGACTGTATATGTATGAATGTTCATCTTGAACTTAAAAATTGACTATAGTCAATGAATTTTGTTATATGTATGAATGGTAATTTCAAGTTTAATGATACTGCTACCTATGTGTATGATTTTAAGCTGATGTTGGAATAACAACTGCAAGTTATATCCTTGTGTGTTTTGAAGCTCATATTGGTAACATTTGCAATTTACTCAGAAAGGCACATCTGCAATTTACTCATCTGCAATTTGATATTGGTATTGGTAACATTTGCATAACACATCTGCAATTTACTCAGAAATGGTATCACAGCTGATATTGATATTGGTAACATTTGCATAACACATCTGCAATTTACTCAGAAAGGGTAACACATCTGCAATTTACTAAGAAAGGGTAACATTTGCAATTTACCAAGAAACATGACAACACATATGCAATACATTAAACATGACAACAGTAGAAAGGGTAACATTTGCCATACATTAAACAAGTTTTTCAACTTGCTAAACTGAAAATTTGCATCACAATTGTTCCCATCATGTCATAAGAGTACTAATACATAATAACCATAATGTTTACATGGGATTACTAATACATAAACATACTGTTACTTAACCAAATCTAGCAGCTCTTCCTTAATGCAGTTTTCTTTCCTTTTTTTGGACTTGCAGTAGTCTTGGATTGACTTGCAGATTTTTTCCTTGGGCTTTTCCTTGGTGCCTTTGACCCTGAGGATTGTTTACCAGTTGCAGTTGGCTTCATTGGTGCCTTTGATGGCTGCCTTGGTGCCTTTGATGCAGATGCAGCTTGATGAGCAGCTGGTTGATCAGCAGTTGGTCCTTGTTCAGCAGCTGCAGATGACTGTGGAGCCCCATAATTTGGATCTTTCCATGGATTTGGTTCCTTACAGCTTCTTTTGTTATGACCCTGTTTTCCACAGTTGTCACAAGTGACAGTCCCACCTTTCCTAGTTAACTTGCTCCCTTTTACCATTTCAGCCATCTCACCTACACTCTTCTTTTTCTTTTCTTTTTTCCAGGTCTGCCTATTTGTGGTGGTATATAAGGTGGAATCAATTTTGTTTGGTTAAATGGAGACTTCTCCCAAAAATGTGGACCAGGGACTGGGTTCACCTTATGAGAGTATACATTCCTCCAGGTTTCTAACCTATATGATTCATGAACCCAATCCTCAGGGATAGGAACTTGCATACCATTATCTGCCATGTTAAAGATGCATGCAACTGCATGTCTACATGGGATTCCAGATATTTCCCATTTCCTACAAGAACACTGCCTAAGATTTAGATTGACTACACACTTCTCACTCCAAGGACCCTTAACTTCAAATAGTTCAGCCCCATTCCATTGCACTGTGTATTGTGATGCTTGTTCCATTATAGCTTTAAAAAGCTTAGTCACTTGGTGTTAATGGACCCTCACTTTTTTCAATCACTTTCTGAACCAACACAATCCTATTCATTATATATTCCTAATAACGCTCATTTTGTACATATTTTAGTCGCGTTATTTGTATGTTTTTGTATATTATTAAGTTTTGTTTATGATCATTTTATGCTTAAAAGTTGTTAAGATATGTTCAGGACTAGGTACAAGGAAATATCAAGGAATGACGAACAAAAGCTATGAAATCAAGAGAATATTAAAGAAAAGATCATCATCAAAGATATTGAATCACGCTATGATTATTTCCGTTGTACAAGAGAAAGATGTGAAGATGGAGTCAAGATTAAGTGCCAAAAAGTGTGTTAAAAGTTGAAGTTATATGCTAGCTCAAGGTTGAAATACATGTGCAAAACAAATCTCAACCCAAGGTTGAAGCTGAGATTCAAACCCAAGGTTCAAAAACTCAACCTGAGGTTCAAGTCAGACGTCCCAACCGCCGGTTCAAGTCTGACCCGTGGGTTGAGTATTTTCTGAGTTGAAGAGTTGCATTAACTCTTGGTTTTAACTACCATAATGACTTGAGTCCAATCACTTCCTTTCTTTTATGGTTATTGAAGGCTTATGACAGTTTTTGGGGATGATTTCAAGCATAAATAAGGCCCTAATTACCCCATAATAGAGACACACTTACAATCAAGCCTTACACCATAGGGACTTGATCACATTACTTACTAAACCCGAAAGAGCTTAATAATCTCTGCCATTCTCAAGAAGATCCCAAGTAGAAACGTAGAAAGTGTTGGTGATACTTACTAGAAGAGGTGGAAGATTCCCTTGTTCAATTAGAGGCCCTAAGGAGTGTTATAACTCTTTATTTACTCATTGTAGTCTTGCTTTTGGGTAACTTTCTTTACTTTAATTAATCATGTTGAACCATTTGATGTTGAATGAAATGTTATGTTTGATGATGACACTTGTTATGGAATAATTTGTGATACTTGTTTGGGAATGATGTGGACTTTCGTATGAATGTTGAATGGTTAGTTGGTTAGAAAAAGTGATTGTTTTCATGAGTTTGTTTAAATATAATTCGTGTTCTAAAACTTGTTGGTTAAACGTTATTGGATTTAAAGGTTGAAATGATTTATAATATTGTTTAATTCCAAGAAGTTGGTGCACAAATGGATTGGTACTTGATAATTGACACATATTAAGTATTCAAGTTTTTAAATGAATTCGGGAGTATTTAATCACGAGATTGGGTTGAAAGAACTCGTAAGAACTAATGTAACTAATCATCTTTTTCATACATTGGTCACACAAAGAGCTAGTGTAATGGGATGAGATATTGGCCGAAATGACTCACCCATGAAACTAGCAGAAACATGGATTTTATTGATATTACCCATTGACAAGAAAACCTTGTGAAAATTGATATGTGCCTTCTATGTTTCACCCAAACATGATTCAACATTCTATCACAATTAGTCATTATTTCTAAACAAATATTTGTTCGTTTGATTGATTTAAATTGGAACCATTGTTTGTTTGTTTACCTATGGTGCTTTAGAGTGTGACAATCTTGAAGTACTATTTCTTTTGCTACTATCTACATTGCTTAATCTTAAACGCGTAGTCTCTTGGGACCATCCCTATTTACCATAAACCATACTACAAACGAACGAGTATACTTGCTTGTATGTGTTTTCTTAATAATCGGTAAAAAGGTGTTTTATAAATTTAAAATTTGAGTGATACTTAGGATATAATATACACATCTTTAACGAAACACATCAAGTTTTTTGGCACCGCTGCTGGGGACTTGTTTGTTGTGCTCTTTGTTCATTTGTTTGTCTTCTTGATTAATATATTGTTTGTTTGCTTGCATGATAATTCCGGCATCGTCACCATCAAGTTTTTGGCGCCGCTGCCGGGGACTACTATTTAGTTTAGTTTAGTTTAGGTTAGTTTAGTTGTAAATAGTAGCATAGAGTTTGTTCTTGTTCTTTCATGATTTTAGAGTTTATTTTATGTCTGTTCTTGTGATTGTTTGGTTTATTTGGTCAATGATTGTTAAGTGTTTTGATTGCTATGTTTCAGTTCCATGTGTTAATCTCATCTTTATTTTATGTTATGTTGATCGGTTGTCGTGTTAATTTCATCTAAAAATTTTTTTTTGGAAAACTTTTGCTGCGAACCGCCGGTTCACAAGTGAACCGTGGCGGCTCACAACTTTCTGCGAACAAAAAAATTATTGAACCGGCCGGCTCAATCCTGAACCGCGCCGGCTCAACTCTCGGTAAAAAATTTTAAAACCCGAACCGCCGGCTCAATTCTGAACCTGACCGGTTCAGGCCCTCGGTAAAACTTTTGAAAACCCAAACCGCCGGTTTGGGTGTGGACCGCAAAAAACTATTGTTTTTTCTAAAAAAAAAAAATAATAATAAAAAAATTATTTATTTATTTTGTTTTTTTTTTATTTGTTTAAGTAATTATGTATTTGGTTTCTTGCAATCGTTTTAGATGTTTATTATGTTTTTCTTATTCGACTAACTTAGTTTTTTTTTAACTAACCCCTAACGTTTGTTTTGGATATGTTGTCTATGAATGTTTACACTACTAGAAAAACAGCTATTCTTGACTCCAAATGCGAGTCAAGAAGAGGCCTTATGACGCGCAAATGCGAGTCAAGGATGGACCCGTCATAAAGCTTCATGACTCGCATTTGTGCGTCATTCCTCTATGACGCGCATTTATGACCCACGTTTTATGACTCTCCTTTTTGCGTGTCATAACCTAATTTTTTTTTTTTAAAAAATAATTTTTTTCAGTTCCTAATTTTCTATTAAATGACAATTAAAAACCTGATAATACAAAATTAAAAACACAAATATCAAAATAACGCATTTCATATATTAAAAACCTGATAATACAAAATTAAAAACCAGCTGGTTTATCGTTGCTAAACATAACTAAACATAACTAAACATGCAGTTAGAGACTACTAGAGTACACAGCTAAGAACACCACGATACAGCTAAGAACACCACGATACAGATATAGCATCAAGTCCAAATCGATGAGCAGGATCAATATTTCAAGAATTGAGTTTTTGAAAGACACCTCCATTGGCCCATCTGAGGTCCATTGTCTACCAGCATTAACAAGCCTGCATTACTGGCCGACATACCAAACATATATCTGAGAAAAGAAAGATAAAAAAGCATGTTTTTAGCAAAGGAAACACTTGGGGCCATGAAAAGATAATGAAATAACTATATGACGAAGATGATCAACTTACTTGGCTTGACGTGCTCCCCTTCTCCATAAAAGAAATGATACGATCCACTGACCATACAGATCAAGTAACAAAATAAGTACAAAAATTATGTAAATCCCACAGTAAAGAAACATGTTTCAATTGCATGCGTTCTCACTATATTATCATATAAACAAAGTATTAGGGAATGAACATGGACTCTTGGAACAACAATAATGAGTTCATTCTTAAATTACAGGGACCTAAAAAGATCTATGGAAGCATATAAGCTAAAACGATAATCAACATGCTAAAAATTCTTATGCAAGTATTACCAAGTAAAAGGGATAAGGATGTAAGAACTCCGTATAGAATGAGAAATAATTTGCCAATATTATACCTTAAACAGCGCGAGAAATGAAAAGGTCCCAAACACAGACCGCTTCTTAACAGGCATCCAGCTTGCTGGCGGCATGTCTTTATACAAATGCTGAGCTATTTCCTTTAACAATACCAATTGTGCTTTCTCCGTCCTCATGGAAATAAGCGCATGCTTCATGGACTCCCTATCTGCCTCGAGTGCATGAAGCCTTGCATATAGCTTCTTCACCTCATTAATCCGTTCTTCTATATCTCTCAAAGAACGCGGCGAATCACCATACGCATACTGCTCTATATCAACCGTCTCATCATCATGCTCCACCTCAGCATGATTCTCAATCAATTTACATTTCAACGGAGGGTAATTATACGCTGGCATCTCATTATCCCATATCAACTCCCCGTTCTCCCCATCCGCTTCAGACTCCGTCAACCCATAACTCAACATCCTATGCTTATACGCATGTACTTCACAAGTCAACGCTTCAATAGTTTGCTCACGTTTATACAAACAATCCTCCAACACCATAATCTCTTGCTGATCATGCGCCATTTTCTCCTCAGAAAACCTCTTAAACTGCCTCGCCTCCATCTGCACTTCCGCTTTCTCACTCTGCAACCTTAAAATCATCGACATCGCCTCATTCGCAGCAGACGACGCAGCGTTCCTCTCCTCATCAAACTCAATCGACAAATCCTGTATCGTCTCTTGCTGACAATTAACCATCTCCCTTAACACCATACATTCATTTCCAATATCCACACGCGCCACATCAATTGTAACACCCGGTACGACAAAAACCTCCTCATCGTCTCGCTCGTCGAGCTTTCGCTTAACGAAACGTAACCAAACACTCGAATCATTACCAGAACAACAATTACAACCACAATCACACCATTTAATCACTGTATCCTCAACAACCTGATCACTCTCAGATTCCATATTTTTATAACCAATTGTTCATCAAATCATCAATCCTTCAAAATTAAAGTAAATCACAAATTAACCATAAAAAACTGAAATTTAACTAAAAATTACATAAATGAGATATCCGAATTTCATCAAAATTAGAAGTAACCTGAGATATCCGAGGGGTACTTTCATATATACTCTGAATTTCATCAGCCTCGATTTCTCCTTTCTTAAGTAAAATATCTGTAGCCATAGGAACCGCTTGATAGATATCCTTCTCTCCTGCTCATCCACCCTAGTATCCGTATACCTTATATACTTCTCACTATTCTGATTATCCATATCAACGTCACCATCAGACTCGACTAATCCACCCATTACGTCCTGCGACTGCAACCGCATTCTCTTCATCAGACTCGACCCTATCAACCTCTGACTTATCAGAAGGATCCTCATCTTCATCGTTTCTATCACTCTCTACATCAGACTCGATTTCCGGTCCAATGTAGTTCCCAAATTCATCATACAAACTATCATCCATCCTGTTATCACCATAAAACCTAACATTAAATCACACTACAACAAATAACCAAACAATATAATCACAAAAACTAACAGATTTATCAACAAATAACCAACGCAACCCTTGTGGGTCTCTCGTTGTGCCAAGCCAAGATAACCCACAAATAATTCCTTCAGGGCTGTCGTGTGTCGAGCCAAACCAACCCACCATAGGTTGTTTTATGGCTAACCCATACAAAAACAAACACTCCCTTATTGGCTGTGGTCACCACCCCTATGGGTGTTTCTGTGGCGGATCGAAAACCCAAAACCAAACGAAAACAAACACCCAAAATAAGCTTCGAAGCAATTAAAAAAAGATAATGAAATAAAACCTTAACCGAGACCAATACGGGTCTTGACCCTAAACCCCAATCAGGTTTAACCCGATCTGAGAATCAAACAACACCAAACACGATTTCTTTGATGATACTTTTATTTAAATCGCTTTTGTATTGCGTTAAAATTATAAAACCCATAATAAAATTTGTTTATATGCCCGATTAAAAGAAAAAGATGAATATAAAAGCGAAGATACGAGTTGTGTTAATACCAATCGAAGGAGATGAGATGCTAGCGAAGATGGTGAAGGAAGTGGCGGTTCATGGTGGTGACAGCAGGGCTGATCAGTGGTGAGGCGGTGATGAGTGACCGGTGGTGGTGGTTGTGGTGTTGGTGTCGATTGGTGAGGATGAGAGGAGAGGGAAGATTATCTCTTCTCTTTTCTTTTTGTGTTGGTTTGATACAAATGAGAAAACACAGATATTATATGACTTTTAACTGATTATGACCCATATCTTATGACGCTTCTGAAAACGAGTCATCTTTTAACTGAATATGACCCATATTTTATGACTTTGCTCTTTGCGCGTCATCTTGTAGCGTGGTTCATAAAAAGCGAGTCAAGGATAGCCCTTTTTCTAGTAGTGTTAGTTATTTTTAGTAATGGATTCGCCTAGTGAAGTTTCGGCTTATTTGGACAATTTGGAAATGGAATTGATGGATGTTGGAGATGTTATGGCTAGGATGGAGAAAATGGTTGATATGGAAAAGGTGAAGTTGCAAGCGAAAGGAAAGGATGTTGAAATTACGGAATGTGAACCAGAAAAGCCACGGGTGATCACTTTCACTCGTGCTAAGTTAAGAGAATATGATGAACCAAGTATGAGGTATTCCACACCTTGTGGAATCGAAAGGATTAGGAGCTTGGGATGCGGAATGCAACATTGGACAAAGTGAAAGTTATGTGACCTATGATTTTTATGAGAAGTTTGGAGATGGGAAATATGAAGTGGACAAGTATAATAGGAGGATAGCAAGGGATGTTAAAATTGACATTCATGGCTATACTTTTGCTATGGATTTGATTGTTGATGAGTATGAAGACACTACGGACCCTTCCGTTGTGTTTGGAAGGAATTTCTTGGTAGCAACAAAGTGTACTATTGATTTTGGTTTAGGAGAGATGCAAGTTAAGGTTGGGGAATTGCAAGATGATAAGGATGTTAATTGGTTGATTGAACAAATGGAAGAGGCTTGTGAAAATGAAGATGGTATTCTAGGGAGCACGAAAATGGTCAAGATGGGAAAAGCTTCTTGTCTAAAACAAAAATACCCACCATTCAAAGGTCTTATACCTTCACCATCATCATTACCACAACCTACTACACTAATCAAGGAGAGAAGTTCTTCTAACCAAACACCCTCACCAAAAGAAACACCAACCAAAGAAACCATTGATGAAGCCAAATGTGTTGAGGAAATCACCACAAAGTTCAAGGAGTTACTTAATGAGAAACCAATACTCCACGTTTTGGAACACTATGCTCATTATAGGAAGTTACTTGATGAAATTTCGGTGGAAAAAATGAAACTTGATAAGAAGAGTGTGATTGAGGAAGAAGAAGAAGAGAAGGTTTTGGAGAAAGGTTTACCTAAAAAGAAGGAAGATCTGGGGAACTACCTTATCCCACTAAAAGTGAATGGAACCATTGCAATAAACGCCTTGGCCGATACAGGGGCGAGTGTTAGTATTATGCCTTATAAGCTTTATAAGATTATGGAGTTAGGAAGAGCTTGTCCTTCCAATGATGTTTTGTTGATGGCGGACAATACCATGGCTAAAGCTTATGGTAAAGTGAAGAATGTGAGATTACAAATAGGTTTCCAAACCTACTTGTGTGACTTTTTGATTTTGCATATACCTATTGATAAGGAGACACCCATGTTGGTTGGACGCCCATTCTTGAGTACAATTGGAGCAATAATCGATAATGGCAAAGGAACGATGGAAATTGATGATGGAGTTGCTAGGAGGATTTACCACGCCAAGAAAAGAAACAAAGTTCTAGCGGGTGAAGAATCAGATGAGGAAGATTGGTTGGATGTGTTTGATATTAGCCATGATAATGAAGGTAACCCAAAATAGGGAAAAACAGCCCCATCGTCTGAACATATTTAGGATGATATGGAACGTGCATTGGCTATGGAAAACTACTTCAATCCTTTCAAAAACATTATTGTGTACAAAAAGATGGTTGATTTCCTTGGTTCTATGCCAATTAAACTCAAAAATATTGAGTGGACATCCGATGGTTATAGCAAGTATCAAAAGGTCGATGGAGACAAGGATTGGCACACTAAGATTGAGATTACTAGCCCGAGTGGACGTCGTTTCACTCGTGAATTCAAAACAAAGGAAACCGATAGAGTTCTCTCGGGGAAGTTACATTCGGAGGATATTCTACGGTTTGGGAATTATTATGATTGAAGGAAGCATGTGGAAGAATAAAGAAGCTTATTACTAAGCTTTTGCTCATTTTGTCTCTTATGGGTTTTATCATGTTTATTTATCTTTTATTTATCTTGTTATGTTTTGCGTTTCTATGTTATTTCAGTGTGTTTTAGCTTTTAAGCTTTATAAGCTATTATTAATAAGAAGTTCTTAAGATTGAGCTTTAGTTGTTTTTAGTTTGTGTAGTTTGTTTCATTTAAGTTCATTGTAGATGTTTGAAGTGTTTTTAAGTTGTGGTGATGAATTCAAATTATCAAGAAATGAAGGAACGGTTTTGTTTTGAATCGGGTTTGTGCTAAACATTTTTACCAACCCGCGGTTGATAACCAACCTACGGTTGAAGTACCCAACCCACGGTTGAGTCCTCATTTTTCCAAACAAGAGAAGAAAGAAAAAATACCACAAGTACTAACACTCTCATCATTATTCCAAGATTGAAGTCTAGTTATCACATTAAGATTCTAACAATCCTATGGCATCAAAAAAGGTAAGTAACACCATCCAATTACTTTGCATTGTTCTTAATTCGAATTTGATTTTTAGGGTTTTGAATTGGGCGAATTTTATAGAGTTCGAATTGATTGAATTTCTTTGATGGGTTTACTAGAGGATTGATGTAAGGATTGATTGCAAGTAGAACTAGATGAATTGATTGAGTATTGAATGAGAATTTGGTGTTTTAAGATTTAGGGTTCATGTTTGTCGAATTTTTGAGGATTTATATATATATTTTTGCTTTGCTAATTTATCTTACAAGTTAACCTTTAGCTCCAACATTTCTTGTGTGCTTGTTTTGTTTGTTTTGTAGAAATGTGTTCGTCAAGAGGAGGAGAACCCGTTGGTTGCTTTACACGTGAAGCAAGGTCGTCAAGCGAGAGAAGTTAGCCTCAAGCCAATAACTAGTGAACATTTGAAATGGGGTAAACTAAGTAAGGAAGCAAAAGCTTGTTATAATAACCGGTTGGCAAAGTTACAAAGGAAAGAGATTGCTGTACCAAAGTTGGTAAGTTGGAGATTGATGAGAGAGTATAACTTCAATGAGATTCTTGAGAAGTTGTGGGAAGTTACTACGGAAGCTGAGAATAGAGTTTTTGAAGATTTTAGTTTGGAGTACGCGTTAAGAAACAATGAAAAGCAAATTTACAAAGAATGGTGTTTAGAGTTCTTTTCTACCATCTATTTTAACCAAGAGGTGAAGATGAGTGACATTATGGAGGAAAAATGTATTTGGTTTAGATTGTGTGGGAATGACCATGCGTTAACTTTGCCGGAATTTGGGCAACTACTTGGGTTGTATGATGAAAATGACATTAGCCATGAAGAGTTTGCTGAACACTTTTGTAAGTTGGAAAAGGAGCCACTGAAATATGATGGTACAAAGATATGGAACGAGATTGGAGATCCCAATAGTGGAAGACCAAAGGTGACGGAAATACATTCACCGATGGCGAGGCTTCTACACAAGATGATTGTGAATTCGTTGGTGCACCGGGGCAATAGTCAAGATAAAGTTCATCAACCGGACTTGTGGTTGATTGAGATGATTATGGGACCGAATCGGAAGATGAATGTGGTATGGACTTTGGCAGTCTACTTGTCTAAAAGAGCAACTATTATGTCGGAGCACGGTTTTATTAACGGGGGCCATTACGTGACTAAAATTGGAAAGAGTTTGGGATATGATACACCGAGTGAATTGAGAAGGATATCAGTGGTAAAAGATTGTGAAAAGCTTGACAGAAAGAATTTGACAGGTTTGCTTGATAATGATAGGATGTGTTTGGTCGAGACAATTGTAAATATGATTCGTAACCCACCACCACCACCACAACCTCAAACACAAAATATGGGAGAATCTTCGGGGTTGAATTCGAGTTGGGGTGATTGGCATGCAAACTTGCCACAAGTCGAGAGAAGAGAAGTATGGAGGGATATGAGTTTGATGAGGATTGGACACCAAATGGACTATTGTGCACCAATTCTCACACACCTTGGACAACATAGTAAACCACCATATTCATTCCCAATGACGTACAAACCAACTAGTGTTCCACCTTACCCATACCCATATACACCTTATCCGTCGGAACATGTACCTTACCCAACGTCTAGCACATTTCAAGGAAATGAAGGGTATAATGTTAACCGGGAGGAGTTCATGGGCCATTATTCTTCTAATGTAGGTACTCAAGGTTATGAAGCTGGAACATAGTCGGGAGGTTTTGGATTTGCAGCATTGGTTGATTATCCAGGTGATGATATGGATGATGAATGATATTGACTATCATTCGAGGTTTATGATGTGTGATAAACAATTATTTTATTTTTCTTTCGTACTTTCTTATTATTTTTATTATGTTATGTAGGATTATTATTGTTCTTATGTTTTTAGAACTACTTTACTTTTTTTTTTTTTTTTTTTTTTTTTTTTTTTTTTTTTTTTTTTTTAATATTGATTAGGATTATCTAGTATTTTGGTTATTATTATTTTTGCATGTTTGTTTTTGTTTTTTTTTGTGCGTTTGTTTACTTTTCAGGTTTGAGATACCATGAAATTATTGCTCGTTCATATGGTTGGTACATTTTGGAGTTTGGAGTGACCCAACTCATACGTTAAACACCAAATATGGATCTCGCAAGATTTCTCGGTGATATCATTTACTATTTTATTTTCCCTATTTAATTTGCTTTGAAGTTAATTTTTCACACTGAGGACAATGCAAAACTTAAGTGTGGGGGAGGGAAGTAAATAGTGAAAATGATATAGTTTTTAAAATTTGTGTGACTATTTTGGAGTTTGTTTTATTGCCCTTAAGGAAGTTAGTTGTTTTTACACATAAAATATTATATATAATTGAAACAACTTAAAATTTTCCAATAGCATAAAATGGCAATTTGAAATTTTTAAACGTATCTCGATTAAGTGAAACGATCTGTTCTTAGGATTGATAACATGACTTGTGCATTTATAGCCCATTCTACAAATATGTGAGGATTTGAGCCTATTTCATATAGCATATATCTTCTATGCTTAAATTCTATTTTCTTGCTATGAGTGTGCCGGTGATTGAATTGATTCTAGAACTTGTGCTTGTCATACATTACGAATTCCAAAGTAAGGTCACATTCGTGTGATATAAATGAATTTAAATGATAAGAGGCAACTTAGGATTTGAACCAAATAGCCTTCCATTTTACATATATTGATATATTAGCTAGCCACATTAGTTAGTTAACCACTTTTTATGGACCCATTTGTTAGCGCTCATTTTTAGCGCTAGATACCCTTAGTTCACCCCTTTGAGTCATTCTTTTCGTTTTGTTACATCCAAAAAATACAAAAAGATTTTACACCCTTTAAACTTTAGCCTAACCTTTTTAGTCAAGTCAAATCGATGACTTACTTGTTGTTGACGTGAAGAAGTTTTTGATGATTATGAGCTTACACTTTGTATTTCGGATATACCTTTCCGACGAAGACGAAAGTAGCTACTTCTTATTTGTATTTTTGAGGTATATGCACATCCTCTCAAAAAATGTGTTGGTTTAGTGGTAGTCATGTTTGTTTATGGACTAACAGACCCAGGTTCGAATCCAGCTCCATGCATGATTTTTTTTAAACAAAATCCGAAATTTAAAAAAAAAATGAAATTTTAATAAAAGTTTGCTTAGGTGGCATTTAAGCATGATTACTGGGCAATGAGGTGGCATTATGTGGCATTATCTACGTGTAACGCCTCCTGTTATATATAATGTAGAAATGTATATATATATATATATATATATATATATATATATATATATATATATATATATATATATATATATATATATATATATATATTATATATACACTAGACTTCAAAGCCCGCCCGATGGGCGGGCATGACTTGTAATTATAATTTTGATGGTTTTAGTTAACGTAAAGTTATTTTTAAGGACGCCGATTTCATTTTATTTTGTTAGGCTATTGGTTTACGGTTGAAAATTTTTAAGAGAAAGCTAATTGTTATTTTTAAGGACGCCGATTTCATTTTATTTTGGTAGGCTATTAGTTTACGGTTGAAATTTTTTATAGAAAGTTAATTATAATTATTACTGTTTGAAAAGAAAGTATATATTTATAGGGTTCTTTTCGGTTTGTCTGATGGCCGAGCATGACTTATAAGCCCTCCCGGGCATATAAGCCCGCCCTTCCTTGTAAAGCATGTGAACTGTATAGATATGAAAACATATGAAACTCAAGAAGCAAAGAAACCAATGACAAGTCCTACATGGCAGACAAAAGATTTTTAAATGTGTTGAAACTAAGACGAAGCAAAATTTTGGACTAACTAAGAAAAGGGAAATCCAAAGCATTGTTATGTCTTTTAAAGCAGAAACATGCACTTTGATTTCAATCTTGAGAACCAGGACAGTTTCTAGTCAGAATTACAACAGAGTTTGCCCCTCCCCCCATCTCCCACCCAGCAACACGCAGTCAATCTCAGACCTCCCGCTTATAAACAAAAACAGCACGGGTAATCTGATCTTGGTCATGGCCATGATATCCTATGATCATTTGACTTCAAAGGTGTAAGTGGCAAACCGTCCAGTTAACAGATGATGAAGAGAGCATGTTATAGCAGATTGATTATGGGAAAGCTCAATCTTGAAACAATGTGTTGCTCCTGTAAAACAGCCACATACCCTCGGTTAACAGGGAAAAAAGCAATCGGTTTAAGAACATATTGGTAATAATGCAGAGAAATGCGTATATAAAGACATAAAATAGAACAGAAAAGTGAAGAGTGTTACAGTTATCAGCATGTTGACTTGACTGTCCAGTTTCGATCAGACCGAGTTCCATATCATGGTTGGTTGTCCAACCAGGTTCATAAGTTTCAAGAAATCCAATCTTTGCCTTGTTGTGTAGGTCATGGGGGTGAACAAAAGGCACTCCTGAGGGCCACCCAATGTCCGATCGAATGTTACTGCATGGACTCTCAAGTGTGTGAATGTGACTCTCACACTCTTTCAAGGTGCATAATCTAAGTTTGATGCCTTTTTTTTATCAGCAATGTCTCCTTAAGGACTCTTTGTGTTTCAAGCCTCAACCTCTTAGAAGGTGGCAACGGTTTTAACCTAGAAGTGTTCTTCTTCCTCTTCATCAAGGGTTTCATAGATCCTATATTAGCATAGCATCGGCTAAGGACCTGTTTGTAAGAAACTTCTTACTAAGAACTACTGGTAAAGAACTACTGGTACAGAGAAAGATATCATAAACTTAAAATTCAACTTTATGAGTGATGACACAAAGAAAAGATAGCGTTCAAACTTCAAAATATTTCCCAAGTACAGAACTATACTTCTAAATTGTATTATTTGTGGAAACACATCCAAGAGAGGAGAAATATAAGATACATATCTTTTGACCTCCAAATGGTATTAGGTAACTTTGCTGTATCTGATAACATGGTCTGGTTCGGGAAAACGTGCAGGTCAGGCGGGTTGGGTGATGGGTCTAAAAGATCGGCCCACAACATTTTTTATCCAGCTTTTTAACTTTTTACATATATTTTAAGCCGTAAATATGGTTATGAAAACTCTATTGTTACAAAAATAGTCTAAATATTATTACAAAATGATCCAACATTTTGTATGCATTAGGTATACACGCCCTTTTGACACTTTTTCATTTTAACTAAAACTTTCTATTTGACCCATCTGGGATATACATGATACATAAATGCAAAAACAAAGCATTGACCTTCTTGAGCTGTAGGAAAACTGAACCTTGAGAAACTATTTCTGTTGAAGAGTTGATCTAAAGGGTGTGATCTCTGCATAAAGTCATCAAATGATACCGGAAGCTGGAACTGCGCTTCAATACTATGACCAGCGGCTCTCATTTCCGAACAATTAAGATTGGTCATGGACTTAGGCATGAGTTTAAAAGAAAGAGAACACCACCCATACATGTTGCCATGCAGACTGTCAATATCTACATATGGACCGCTGTCAATTTACTCAACATTAAAGGTCCAAACCGGTGAACCAATCCAGTGACATTACTACACGCAGAGAAAGAACCAAGCGTTGGGCGAGCAGTGGTCTGATAGAACTGCTGTTGCATTTCTAAATCATCTATGTCCATCAATCCTTCTTCATCCAAACCGATCTCTACATCTTTCTGTACTTCCTAGACATGAATTTATCACTTTCTCTCTTAAATTTGATGGAATGACAATTCCCAAGACTTTTTGAAGCCGCTTTATGGAGGCTGTAGTTCCTGATCCACAGAAAAGGAGGGCACCATCTTCTGTCCCACCTAAGCATTTCTTTACAACATAAAAAATAGATCAAAATTTATAGTCACGTCCATTGAATTTCATGGGTCACCAACCAACTTATGTTAATAGTATCAGTAGTAGTAATAATAATAACTACTAACTCAAGAATTATAAACCTAAGACATATTAGAAAATTGAAGTGCAAATAGATCTTAGTTTGCTAC
The DNA here is from genome assembly GCA_021014915.2 of Artemisia tridentata subsp. tridentata. NCBI lineage: Eukaryota > Viridiplantae > Streptophyta > Magnoliopsida > Asterales > Asteraceae > Artemisia > Artemisia tridentata. The sequence continues at coordinate 101,738,595 of CP139507.1, read as the reverse complement.
AATCATGAACATAGGTCTAAGAATTCCCTACCTCTTCGGCTATGGCCTTTTCGGTTGACTTATAAGTCTGATGTGCAACTACGGTTTGTGTCACTCTATATTAAGCCCTATTAGACCATTCTTTTGAGAAAAAAAATATCTTAAATCCCAACAATGTGGGTGGCATCAGTACCACACGCTTTTTTTTTCACGCGCTAAAAAGATAAAATACGGTACTGAGAGTTTAGGAGGAAAAACCATTGTAGCCATAACGAAAACATAATTAATGATGGTAAAACATGAATACATAATGCCTTGAGATTATTGGAATCTGCATTTAACTTGACAATATAACCCCATTTATGAGCACTCGTAACTCATTCATTTTGTACCAGATTAAGTCAGTCTAGCACCAGTAAGACCCATATATTCCCGTGCAATATTATTCCACACAATAGAGCATTAACTAAATTAATATTTTTTAAATGTTATTATCATGATATCATTCATGAAATAGAAACGAAAAAAGAAAAAAATATATGTCAGACGAAATAAGGGTAAGTTCAAGCTGGAATTACCAAAGAATCCGTGCAGATAAGAAATAAGAGGCACCCACATCTGGAAATATCCCTAGTGAAGCATCTGGCATTGTGAAAACCTTGAAAAAACATGTAACTTTTAGAAAAAGAACCACTCCTATGTATGATGGTCATCATGATGTGGCAAGAGAGATACCGTATTATCTGTAGCAACTCGAAATCTACCATTCATTGAAGCACCTGCACCACCTCCCATCACGATTTCATTATAAAAAGTTGCAAATTTAATAGTAATAATGTCAGTGTGTTTTAATAACAGAACGTGTTACTAACCTTGATTATATATGTCATATTGCCACGGCTGTTTTATGTGACGAAGTAATTCAACATATGAGATAATTCAATAAATATAGTAACCGAAGTCAACATATCAACCAGTCTTTATCATCCAAGAATAACGCAAAGAGGCGGTTGCTCTAAAAAGCACACATATGAGATAATTAAATAAATATAGTAACCGAAGTCTTTATCAGTTAAGGAATACTTAATAATTTGAAATACCAGATCCTAGTGGTGAAATATGTTTCTGCGTATCTGAGACGTTTTGCCCTGCACCGCGTTTCCTGAACCCACCTCTACTGGATTTCCACTCTTTCCCCTCGTAAACTTGTGGTATAGAAGAGAAGCTGTCAAGTAACCTGTCAAAATTTGTGGAGTTTGTAAGGATACAGGTGGAACTTATTGTGATCTTGGGTTACACTGCAACATTGGCTTAAGTACACACCGTTGTACAACCTGAGTTATCATCAAAGAATGGAACCGTGCGGTTTCATGGTGGCTCTTTTACTGCAGATGTGACAGTTAATAGCCTGAAATTTGAAGATTACAGGCATTAACCATACTACTGGTATGATGAATATGCAAAAGCTTTAAAACAAAATAAGAGAACCATTTTATCATTAAATTACCTGCCCAATGTTTCGGTCGTCGTAGCTAGCCCTTAGCAAGTTAGTCGTCATTCTCTCACAATGTTATGCAAAACAATATAAAAGCTTAACGTTTAGCCAAAATCCTACTCCCATCTTTAAAGGGCCACCATCACATTAACAAAAATGCAGACCAGCCTCCTGATAATAGCAGCCTGATATGTGAGATATAATTGTGCACGTATCACATTTTTTAAAAACTACACCTAATTTTGTTTTTAGTCACAAAGGTCATACCTAGAACTCAGCTCTAGCTTCTGCTAAGGATTCATTTTAGTTGGCCAGTTGCTCGATACCAACATCAAAACCAATTCAGTTCCTGAACAATAAGAAGTGCACTGCATAATCAAGATATATGCGGCAAATATACCGCCTCTACTCTTTACGAATGTAATAACGAAACCAAACGAAATTATGGTGTTTAATACATTACATGAGTCTAATTATAGGTACCTGCACTGGGCAGCAATCCTCCCTGTCCCCATCTTTAGGTCATTTCTTACGACTAACAACTGTACAGAGGAATTAAAATCCATCAAGGGGTGTTTGGATAGGCATTTATATTGAATTATCAGAGCTAAATGGTAAGACTAAAAATTTCAGTATAAACAAAAAATTGTCTCACCACAGTTGCAGATGGAAATTTACTATGGAGGACTTTGGACCTGTTTTATCAAAATGACCCGTTTCTTTTGACTAACTTGCAGCAGCAACCATCGGTTGGTACGTCGGGCCCATGCTACCCGAAGTCGTGTAATACACTTGTCTACCCATGGAATCAACCCCAAATGGCCCGAGTTGCCTAACATGGCCATACCCAAATTCAGCTTGTTGCCTAACCGTCCTAATCGTCTCTTGATACACTCCAACTTTTGGTTGTTGAATTTGCAGTTTTCCAGATACACATGAACCCGCAAGCCGGTAAAATAACCTAATCCAAACACCCCCTTAATCTTTTTCCCTCCTGGATCCTTTTATACTAAACCATAAATTGTATATCAATTGTTCTCAAAATTTATATATAATGGCAATATAAGTCAGGGGGTAACCTTATGTGGTCTTTTCAGTTTAACCAAACGGTTACCTTAATTATTTTATTCAGATTCCATTTCTTCCTATCAAAAGTCCTTTAGGAGGTTATAAGCAAACAAATGATGCCATGAGAGTATTTAGTGTATCTGATATATAACGAAAGCACCACAAATGAAGTGCTTATCCTGCTTAATACACTTCTTGGCTTTATCTAGAGCGTATAATCCTTTTCATCAGGGGGGTATGAAAAGACAAATAGCAATGACGAACCCCCAATATGCGGCTGTAAACAATCATTTTTAATCATCAACATAAATGAGCATCACTCTTTAGAATTGATATGCCCGCTAGATAGACGCTCAAATGCAAAACCTAGAGGTGGCAGTTTCGATCCATTAAATTAATTTGGTTGTATTTTATCCAATGATCAGATAAGAAGAAACAAAAAGATACTTAGCTAAAAGGGGAATGGGTCAAACGGCTAGAAAGCAGCCAAATGTCTATCTTCAATACATAAAACCTCCTAAATTGTTCTACTCAGAAATTTAGATTACTGCTATGATAATAGTGTTTTTGTAATCAGACCTGACACGTTAAACAATTATTGATTTGATTAAGATATACAAAAAAGTATTTCCCATCAACCCAACCCGGTATGGGCCATTTCAGTCGATCTAAAAATGGTCAGTTTTGACCCGTTACCCAACCAACCTGACCCATTCATTTTGCCACCTCTAGCACAGCCTATTGCTGTGAATGAAAGAAGGTTTTAGGTAAGAATAACGATATTATAGGTTAAAACACTGAATCCAAAAATAGCCAAGTAGAATATAGACCTATAGTCATTAAGCCGGAGAAGAATACCAATACCCAAAAGCAGTTGAGCACCAAGAAAAGAAACCCCTTGGAATAGTGTCAAGGCACCGCTTGCAATTGGTCTTGACTTTGTTCGTTCAACCTGTGTCACAGCAGCCGAACACCATTTAGTATGCAGCGCCAAAAGACATACACCAGTATAACTTTAGGCTTGCTGCAGAAGGGTCGATCGACCCTAGCTCGATCGAGTTAGGGGATCGATCCCCTTACTGCAGAACTCGGTCGCCACATTTGATCCCCCCGAACTTGGTCACCATGCCGATCGATTTTGAATTAATATTTACCGTTTGAGTTTGAAAAAAAAAAAAAAAAAAAAAAAAAAAATTCTTCCAAACCACTATAAATATCTTACATATTCAACACACTTCACTACACCAAACTCTCTCAATTCTCTTAATCAAAATCTCACAAAATTCAAATGGCTTGTCGTCTCCCCCATACCGTTGAAGAACTGCAAAACTATATCAAAAAACAAGCCGAACAAGAAGATGAGGCTCGACAACAAGCTCTTGTCGAGGTTATAAAGCAATTTGAAGTTGCAAAGGCACAGAAACAAAAACTGAGACAACAATATGTAGACTGCAAAGACATATCTGAAGACAGAAAAGCTGTGATCGACCAGTTTTTGAACGATGAAGCTCGCAAAGATGGAGCCATTAGTGAGACGTTGTGGGGTTGCATTTCACAGATTCAGGGCCAAATCAGCAGCAAGATTCGCTGGAGTTATGAGGAAAACGTTGAAGCTTGTTCTGTATCACAACAGAACCGAAACTTTGACCAAGGTGCATCTACTTCATCTGTTGCACCAAGATTAGTTGCGCCTGGTTCTGAAGACAATTCGGGTTGGGACGATGATAAGGAGCGGGAGTTTAGTAGATTGGAAGCAGAGTACGAGGAGAGCAAGTTTGCAAACTACTCTGCGTACGACAATGGTTACGACTCCGACAACTCAGAAACTTGGGATAACCCGAATTACTGAAATTTACGTTTATGTTTATGTATGAAGCTTATGTTTATTTAATGTTTTTTTTTTTATCTATGTAATGTTATAATTTTTAATGAAATTTAATTTTGTGTTAAAAATGTTTAAAAAAAAAAAAAAAATTGAACTTGGTCGCCCTTACTGGGGCACCTAATCGCCTGTAGGTCGCTGGAGAGAGAAAGCTGACGTGGCAGAGAAAAATGGAGGAACTTGGTCGCCTTACTGCAAGCAGCCTTACATGCCTAAAGACCTACACCTGTGTCAAAAACCACACATTTAACAATGATTTGACATGTGATTTAGTCCAAATCAGCCCTTAATTAGACATGTCAATAACGCCACGCCTTTCAGTTCTGCGATTTGAATTATACTACACCACTATATCGATCACAGTCATATATTTAGAAACCTATCATTTTTGTGCATATGAATCGAGATCAAGATGCACAAAGGTGCATCTTCTGATGAGATTTTGTTGTTACATGTTCTACCAGCTTGATCCAAAAGTGTATATTCAAGTTATATTCTAAAGAAAAAGCATAAGTATATCCTAGATGCATACGTGCTCTTCATCTACAGAAATAAATTGGTGAAATAACTGCATGCCTGCATCACTTGATGGATGAGTAACATGGAAAATGAATACATAAATAAGTTCATATATTATTATACATTTTACATCAAACAGTTAATCATACAAAGCATTATGCATTGTATAAAGTTTGTATGTCATGTAGGAATGTGTGAATATCAGTCTGCAAGTTATGCTAATCAAACTTACAAAGAAAAATGTATAGATATATGTAGCCATTGCAACAGGAAGACCCATTGCAGTAGATCCCTCTGGCAAGGAACGAATTTGATTTATGCTAATTCCAATAAGCAACAGAGCAAGAGCCTCCCACTGAAACAAAGATAACCAAAAGAGATGTTTGTCAAAATAATGATTACCAACCCTATATGGTCCCTGATCATATAAATAAAATCATAAAAGAGAGAAAATAATAATAATAATAATAATATTAGAGCCTCATGTCAGACCTGAATTATTGAAACCGACGCTTCATAACAATCTTTAATAAAATTACCAACCAAGTCGATAATTCCATGAGGAATAGAGACTAAAAAAATCAGAGTGAAGGTATCAAGGTACTCACTTAAGAACATCAGAGATAACCATCCTCTTTTTCTGCTTATATTCCGGGAACATGGTTCGAACCTTCCCTGTAATGCTAGCTTCTTTGCAACAGATAACCCGCTTTCCTCAACATCCACAATCACGATTCTTCATCATTAGGGTTTTAAGAAAAAGAGGCGTATGTTTTTTTTATGTTATCAGTCAAAAGGCCGTATTATATGTAAGTTTTAAAAGAGATAATTACTTGGTATCCTATATAGAGTTTGACTTACAAAATCTCTTCAAAAAATTGTAGTGGTTCAGTGGTTAAACATACCACAAAATATATGCATGGTCTAGAGTTCGAATCTCACCAAGTACAAATTTTTAACATAATTTCTCTCCTATTTTTTCTGCAGCAAGAAATGCCAAGTGGCATAGTTTATGATTATGTGGCCTTTTTATGATTATGTGGCATTGAGGTGGCATTTATGTGGCATTATCTACGGTAACGCCTCCTGTTATATATATATATATATCTATACATATATAATAAACAGCTACATGTTACAACTCTTTGAAGCAGCAAATGCAATCAATGCGCTGATGTGTCAATCATTTATTGCGTACAACACATCTTTAGCATTCTCCTTTAGCTTCATTCGGTGTCTGACATTCAATGCTCTTAACATAATAGAAAAAAAATTTCAAACCCGATTAATTAGTTTCCACTTTCACCTCCAATTGAATCTTCCTCTACACGCTCCTAAATCAATTTCTAAAGGCAGTTTCATTTCACCCATATTCCTTCTCAAATCAGTTAATGTCTCCCAAAAAAAAATTCTTCTCAAACCGCATTGATTAAACTAGACGAGTACCCGTGCATAGCAACGGGATTTATAGCGGCAGATAGTTATACTGATATTTTAGTTAAGTGTTTTGTGTAACGTTTTGTGTAATTATAGCTTTTTTGCGCTAAAAAATATTGTTCCTATGCATGGGTACTCCTCTAGTTATTTTTGAAACCTCCAATATGCATATGCCTCTTTTATATAACCTGTGCATAACCCGTTGATATGTTCGTAAAGCAAAAGTAAAGTGATCAATTATTATCTAAGAAAATAGTAATATTTTTTATTTATTAATATTTTCATTTCAATAAACTAAATTTATAAATGCTTTTTGATCATACGAATACATAAGAAGCTATATGAAGAAAGTAAATTTTTTTATTTTTCTTAAGCAATCCCAAACACCCCCTTAGTATCACACCCACTTCTGTTGAAACGATTGTTCAATCTTTAGCACTTACGTGTGATCTAAATTTATAAATCTGTTAACACAAAATTCACTGTGTTGCAACATGTTACATGTATATCAACAAAACAGGTAGCTAGTTTTATTTTAAAAGAGTAATACGAACTTGTGAAGAGGCAAAATAGACAACAAACCCTTAAGACTGAGGGGGTAACAGCGACTGAACTCATCACCACCAACTCAGCCGTTAGCTTTGCACACAATTATCAGATTTATCACCAAGCAGTCATAATAAGGACTACCAAACCAACCTTTTATTTATTTATTTATTTTTTATTTTTTACATTCATAAAAGCAAAAGTTTTTATAATAAATAAAGGTTTTTATAAAAGTTTTATAAGAGTTAAAAAATTTTATATATAGTTTTTCTATTCTACTTTTTTGCAATAATTACCCACAAAAACCTTTAACCTCCTTCCTCCCAAACCTTTAACCATCGGCATAAACAACAAACACAATAACAACAAACCTCATATCCCACTGTCATAAACAATCGATCTAAGAACACCATTAGCTCTTTTACAAAATATTCCATAGGATGAAAACAAAACTAAAAAATCACAAACTTTGTGCAAAATAAACTTTATCACCGGTCTCCTGTTGTTATTCTCATTCTCTTTGGGAGACAACCAAAAACTAACTGCAAATAACTACCAATAACCAAAAACCACCAACCAGAACTACCTGAAACCACCAAACCACCGAGAGATGGTGGTGAATTCGGCAAAAGGCGGGGGGATGAGGTTACAGTAGCGGCAGTATGTGGTTTTTCAGAAAGAGAGCAGCGCTGATGTGTTTTTTAGGTTAGATAGAGGAAAGACCATGAGGATTATATATAGCCAATGGCAAATCAACTACACATTTTAAGTCAACTATACATGCTCTGGTTCCAACCGTGTTTTCTTAATTTACTTCGATACAAATTATTCTTTGGAAAGTGTTGTCATTGATACAAATTTGCTTCATTCCTTAATTAGACAGGGGCATTTTCGGCATTGACCAAAAGTTCAACATTTCACTTTTCCACTTTGACCATTCTTCCATTATAAGTAGTATAGATAGGTTCAATTAATTTTCGTTCTACCAAAACCCTAGAAAAAAATTGGGGAAAATTGTTTGTATGAATTGGTGGTAAATTAAATTTATTATATTTTGTTTGTTTGAATTGGGAAAATTATTCGTTTGTTAGATCAGTGTGCCAGTGATTTGTATATAATTGTTTATAAATGTGTAGGCTCTGTTATGACGCGAGAAACATGATTGTGGAAACAATTGAGGTCATTGGTGTATACCAAGGTAAAATGTTTATTTGATTTTTTTTGTTTCTAAATTCAGTAGGTGCATGCTTGGGTGTGGGTGCTGAGAAACTTTAGTGTGCTTTCTCAATATATAAAAACATCGATAATAACACATTGTTCAAAAGCATATCGTAGCCCGGCTAAGAGAACTGATATGGTGAATAAAAACTTCTGAACCAAACTCCTACACATGATATTTAGGTGAAGCACATGGTTCAGTGAATGGTTACATACTCCATACAGAGGCATATTTGAATTTGTATTAATTTGTTCATTAAAGATTTTCATTGAAATCTGTCATTCCATTATGTGTGTTAATACGCTTCCATTTTTCTTTTCATATCATGTTTTCTTTCTCCTCCTACAATTTTTGATCATAGCTGAGGTATTGCATAATAAGATATTTTCTGATTGTAACCTTTTGCAGGTAAAAGAGACCAGCAATCACTTTTCCCCAGAAAGTCACTCGCTGGCAAGTTGAAGATTTACGCGCACTTCAGGAGGTACTTATTTTGTTGTGCATCACTGCTGTAGATTACTAACGCTATTTATTTTGGAAAGAATTGTCATGTTGTAGTCAATGATCGGTCTATGTTATACCATGTATACATACTTTCTGCCCTCACACTATTAAGCAAAACAATTTTCACGCTTTACTATACGATTTATTTTAGTGCCATCAAGTATTAGACTTTGTACAAACAGCTAAAGCTATCATTGGTGATCTTTTAAATAGTAATAGTGTCATACAAAGTTATATTCTATGTCATCATGTTTGATTGTATGGGTTTCATGAATATGGTCGGTGCATTCCAGTGAAAGCATCAGATACAAAGGCGCATATGATATTTTTTGTTCGTGCCTTCCTAACTATTATTCTCACTGACCAAGTTGTGTGCTAGAGGCAACGTTAGCACTTTTCCACATTTTAGTCATCAAAGTTTCACATATATATGTTACTAATTTTGACCCATGAATTAGAAATGGACCAATTTGGATTATGTTATTATATGTCGCAACGGGTAAAAGAACAAGATTTGATAAGGAAATGGGTCAAAAATTCCTTACAGACTTAGGTGTGAACATCTTGGTTTCTTACAGACTTAGGTGTGAACAAAGATCTTTAAGTGTTCTATGTTATATGAGTGAATTATGTTTAGCCGGGCCGCAGTCACTGATCAGTTTTCAAAAAGGTTTCATATGTTAAAATACAGTTCTTAAATTATTTAGTTAATAGGGTTTTGACGACCTTTAGGCGGAGTTTGGGTATACGAGGGGCTTAATAACTTTGTGTATTTTCAAAAAGCTTTTAAGCTCTTTGTATGTGTTTGGATAAGCTTATTTCCATGAGCTTATATTATTTTTAAGGTAAAAATAAGATTTTATTCCTAAGCTTCTAAAGCTATGTTTGAATTTTTCCTTTTAGGGTTGAGGTTGCTTTAGGAGAAGGAATGAGCAATCATGGAAATGATGTATGTCACAGCTACTCTCGGGCATGTTTTTGAAGGTGGCGTTTTGTTTCCAGAACTCAGGCAAGTTCTTCCATTAGTTGTTATGCTATAGATTAAGTGGAGTTAAATAAGTTGGCCAACACCAGCTTCAGCTATGAGCAATTTTCTTCCTGCTTTTACATTCATCCTTGCAGTCATTTTCAGGTTTGCTCTTTGTGGAACACAACAAAAATTAATTATCTTAAATTAGACTTTTTGCATCATTTGGAATTTTATTTTTTAAACGTCAATGACACACGCACGCCTACTCTGCTATACTTTATAGTTTATACCTTTTTAATACACATATTGCCCACATTAGGATTTGATCGCACAACCCGTTGGTCATTATGTAATTTTGTCTGCTACTTTGTCCACTATAATGAGTCAAACACAAAATTGGTCAAATTGGATTAATTAATTACTAAAGGTGCACATGTAAAAACATAGTTGAAAGTGAACTTGGTCAACCTGGCGTGTCTAGACCCCTTTTGACCCACACTAACTGTTAGATGAAACGCCTTAATGAGAAAACAGTTTCGATTGGCTTTGAGAAAACATGTTCAATGAGTTTTAAATAAGAAAACAATGTCGATTGGCTTTGAGAAAACATGTTGAGAGTGCAACACGGCCTAAAGATGTTGAGAGTTTGGCGAGGCAGTTCTTACGCAATCCATACAAGGTTACCAGATAGACAAACTCTCATAAATATTTATTTTGTTGAATGTTTTCAGGAAGTCTGTGATATCTCATGCTAATAAACTTATTTTTCTAAACCAAACTCATGTTTACTGTAGGTAACAAACTGAAGATTCAAGCTAACCAATTTTTATCAAAGGTATAATTTCACATGTTAATGGTTTAGATATTTTTATTATATAGTTAATCGCTTTGAGAAAAAGTCATGGTGTTAATTTGGGGTTGTTCGGGATTAAGAATCCCAGCTGATTATTTTTTTTACTATCTTACTTGATAGAAACAATGGTTAAAGAGTATATAATAGTTTTTACATCTTACTTTACTAATGCATTCTTATGGGTTGTTTGCAATTGCTTACTGAAACTATTTATTAAGGGACTGTTTTCAGATAGCTTATTGAAATGGGTGCTTATATGGGTTGTTTGGGAATGCTTAATGGACCTACTTATTAAGAGAAAGCGACTGTTTGTGATTGGTTATTTAAACCACTATTAATGGGCTTTTCAGAATTGTTTATTGAAACCGCTTATAAAAAAGGTCTTTTATAAAAGAGTTTTAATAAGCATCCAAACAACCCCTTCATAAGCAACAATTTAAATAATTTAGATCAACTTTACAAGCAGCTGTATGTGCTTTTTAGTGCCACTGTTATGATTGATAACTTTTTTGAGCCACTATTATGTTATTAATGACCAGATTATCGATGGATCCACATCAACCTAAGCAGGACTCCTAATATTCATGTAGATGTTAAGGTGTTTGGATGAAGACCTACTCTTCAAGTATGTAACTACACATTGATGTTTCTAAGTACATGAACCCACAAGTAAATAGATACTCAATCTAAAGTAAGTAGGCATTTTCTAAAATGGGTGGATTTTTAAAATTTTCTTATAAGATACAGGTTAATAAAAGAGTAAAGTGTGGCCAAAGTTTTCAAATCATTTCCTTGCTGTTATATCAAAAGTATTACTGACTGATGCAAAAGATATTCTATTTCTTATTAAAGGATTTTAAAAAGTTATTATAATGATACATTTCTTTTAATCATAATACTTATGCTTATCAATTATAAAGTAAATAATTACGTTTCCTGGTCGACTCAACCTGACCTGTTTTAACCCGCACTAAAATGTACCCATTTTAACCTGTTACACAGTAAGTATCTCTTTTTCATCTTAAAGGATTATAGCATAACCTACAATGCTAATTTATATTTGGTCGCTCTATATAGCTGTGTTCGAACATTTTTAAACCATAACACCTTACTTTTTTTTGGTTATGTTGCAAGTGATTGTTGGTCGCTTTGTTTCTTCAAGTCAGAATTCAGAAACGAACAAAAACTGCAGGTAATAATGAGGCAGCAGTGGTAGTGAGTCTTCCGGAAGAGGGCTCAGCAGCCCTCTTGATTACGGCAACAATAGCAATGCACATGCTATGGCCAATATGCCTTTGAGATAAACCCCAGATCATCCTTCTGATGTATGCACACGAACCCTCCTCTATTAAGTTCTTTATTTATGTATCCTTACTGTTATTTTTTTAGCCATTCTCTATTTTCTAAACTTATTGTGTAAGCATAGTAGCATGGCCAAGGAGTTGGTGCGTGGGGAGCCTTTGCTTTAGAGTATATCATAAAGTATAGGAATGGCCTATGAGATCTTTACCTTTATATCTTAGCACAAAAATATCAAATACACTGAACTACGTGTGTGTCTTTTGATGACCATAGCATGTGTATTCCCATTATTAAAATTCTTTTTTGTTACCTTAGGATTGGTTAAATTAGGAAATCAAATATTGATGTATTTGATATTGATATTTATATATCTAAACGTAATGGCTTTTGTATCCCTTTTATCTAAACATAAGCTACAACTTTTTATAACTACATGAAATTTAGTGGCTTATGAAAACATTTATGTTATCACAAGCTAAGTACACATCTTATCAAATTGGCATCCCTTTCAAAAATTAAAAGACCACGTATCTCATAGGCGGGTGTTTAGTCTTATATGGAATCTGTTGATGCGATGGTTGCAAAAAATTCCTAAATGGCACCATGTCTTGGTGGTGTAAGTTATTGTTAGTCGTGGCAAATGGGCAAGTTAATTGACCCATTTGACCCGTTTATTAACTTACCCCAAGTTCATTTTGCCCCAAAAGTCATATGTTAGAAAATGTTTAGCATGTCAAGTAAGATGTAAATCATATAGGTTATTTTGTTAAAGTATACAATTAGCAATTTTCAACCATTTATCTATAGATGAAATTTATTGGGCTTAACTTTCTTTTTTCTCTTTTTGCTCAGGTATGAAGGCACTTGGTATTGGTCATGTGTGAAAAAGAGAAGTTGAAAGAGAAACAAGATAAAACAAGTCAGAGAGTTATTTTTATTAAAATGAAAACTACTTTGTGGCTACCTGTAAATCTTTATTTTTCTCTTTTCATGATATATTCAAATAAATTTTGGACACAAAACTGGTGACATGTTATGGTATTACACGTAGCCGTCTTCTTTTAAATTTGAAAGGAGTGATATTTATGAGTTTTGATTCCATTAAAGTTGGTACGTCTTGCAGTTTGCAGTTTCATTGTAATTTTGAAGTAGCCATGTATCATTGTAATTTGAAAGAACTTTCATATACAAAGTTGGTACGGGTTAAAACAGGCATGCCCATATTGGGTTGACATCTCTCTTTTTTTTTTTTTTTTTTTTTTTTTTCTCTGAAACAAAAAATATGTAGAAATACTTACAATGTTGGGGATAATTATAAAATCTGAACTTTGTCAATAATGTATTTAGTCAGACTACCCATTATAGCTTTACAGGCTGCTTGTGATAAACCAGATCGTCTTCCATTTGTCGAGAGGCTAAAAGTTGGAGGCAATTACAAAAATGCACGAGTGCGTTGTAAAACTTGTGATTTTAAATTTGGACTAACTGAGTTTGAGATAAGATATTCAAGCATTGTTGAGTACTTGAGTAAAGAGATCAAAATATGTTGTGTATTTGTAAATTATTTGTTTTTTATACAATTGCCTTAAAAAAAGTGAGTCATAAGGTTAGTTTGGTGCACAATATGGTATTTAATCGTGCACAAGGGTGTGTTTGGATACCATCTTTTCTTTGTAAGATGTCAACCACCACATTAATAGTTACAAGCATAGTAGTTTATAGTACCAATGACTTATTACTTATTATTCCTTTCAAAAATAGTTCAACGTGTTTACCTTCGTTGTTTTTTCTTACTTTACCCACACACTTAATTTCTTGATGCATTCATTCTTCTAAAAACCCGTCAATTTGACGGGTCTATAAGCTAGTATATATATATATATATATATATATATATATATATATATATATATATATATATATATATATATATATATATATATTATATATAGCCAATGTGCTATAATTATGAAGATGAAGGAAGATGAAGTACTTTTGAGATATCGATTAGCCAATGTGCTAAGACGTGATATCTATATATGGTGATCGATGAATGAAATCAAAGAGAAGGAAAAAGTTGTTATGAAGGCTATAATCATTTTTGAGATACATGGTTCGATTGTTTTTGCAACAAGTGATTTTGGTATTTGACTTGATTATTGTATATTATTGTATCTACTAAAATAATCCCATGCCTTATCCTAACCCTTTTTGCTTTGTGAAGATATCGATTGTATGAATATTCTAGTGACCATCCGGTTCTTGAATAATCAAATGACGCGCTAGCGATCTAAGGTATTTTATTTTAGTGACCATCCGTCGTTTGAGTAAATCAAGAATTCGTGCTAGCGATCTATTATGTTTGTGCAGTAGTTATTTGAGCATAAGTTGATATTAACCCTTAGCCTAACATTTCAACCCGAATAAAAGTCCTCTTTGATAAATTAATTTATTTCTTACATGATTTGGATTAGTTTTGATACTTGTACAAGCCTATGGTATGAAATGAAATCATGACTGAGCAATTGAGTGAAATACACCTCCAACAAAAGAAATGAGTGTGAGTGAATTATATTATTCTTTTCTTTTCGGGAGGAGTTTAGTTCTGTTATCTAGCTTGATCGAGTATTTCGTTTAAATTTCACGTATAAATAATAAAAATCACTTTTTGATATTTTGCTTTGGCAATAAGGAAGATTAGTGAAATTTTTAGAGAATCACAATGATTGGCTATTGGAAAACAATTTTTCAAAAGATTACTTTGCTTGAGGGCAAGCAAAACTTAAGTGAGGGGGATTTGATAACGCTCATTTTGTACATATTTTAGTCGCGTTATTTGTATGTTTTTGTATATTATTAAGTTATGTTTATGATCATTTTACGCTTAAAAGTTGTTAAGATATGTTCAGGACTAGGTACAAGGAAATATCAAGGAATGACGAAGAAAAGCTATGAAATCAAGAGAATATTAAAGAAAAGATCGTCATCAAAGATATTGAATCACGCTATGATTATTTCCGTTGTACAAGAGAAAGATGTGAAGATGGAGTCAAGATTAAGTGCCAAAAAGTGTGTTAAAAGTTGAAGTTATATGCTAGCTCAAGGTTGAAATACATGTGCAAAACAAATCTCAACCCAAGGTTGAAGCTGAGATTCAAACCCAAGGTTCACAAACTCAACCATAGGTTCAAGTCTGACGTCCCAACCGCCGGTTCAAGTCTGAACCGTGGGTTGAGTATTTTCTGAGTTGAAGAGTTGCATTAACTCTTGGTTTTAACTACCATAATGACTTGAGTCCGATCACTTCCTTTCTTTTATGGTTATTGAAGGCTTATGACAGTTTTTGGGGATGATTTCAAGCATAAATAAGGCCCTAATTACCCCATAATAGAGACACACTTACAATCAAGCCTTACACCATAGGGACTTGATCACATTACTTACTAAACTCGAAAGAGCTTAATAATCTCTGCCATTCTCAAGAAGATCCCAAGTAGAAACGAAGAAAGTGTTGGTGATACTTACTAGAAGAGGTAGAAGATTCTCTTGTTCAATTGGAGGCCCTAAGGAGTGCTATAACTCTTTATTTACTCATTGTAGTCTTGCTTTTGGGTAACTTTCTTTACTTTAATTAATCATGTTGAACCATTTGATGTTGAATGAAATGTTATGTTTGATGATGACACTTGTTATAAAATAATTTGTGATACTTGTTTGGGAATGATGTGGACTTTCGTATGAATGTTGAATGGTTAGTTGGTTAGAAAAAGTGATTGTTTTCATGAGTTTGTTTAAATATAATTCGTGTTCTAAAACTTGTTGGTTAAACGTTATTGGATTTAAAGGTTGAAATGATTTCTAATATTGTTTGATTCCAAGAAGTTGGTGCACAAATGGATTGGTACTTGATAATTGACACATATTAAGTATTCAAGTTTTTAAATGAATTCGGGAGTATTTAATCACGAGATTGGGTTGAAAGAACTCGTAAGAACTAATGTAACTAATCATCTTTTTCATACATTGGTCACACAAAGAGCTAGTGTAATGGGATAAGATATTGGCTGAAAGGATTCACCCGTGAAACTAGTAGAAACATGGATTTTCTTGATATTACCCATTGACTAGAAAACCTTGTGAAAATTGATATGTGCCTTCTATGTTTCACCCAAACATGATTCAACATTCTATCACGATTAGTCATTATTCCTAAACAAGTATTTGTTCATTTGATTGATTTAAATTGGAACCATTGTTTGTTTGTTTACCTACAGTGCTTTAGAGTGTGAAAATCTTGAAGTACTATTTCTTTTGCTACTATCTACATTGCTTAATCTTAAACACGTAGTCTCTTGGGACGATCCGTATTTACCACAAACCATACTACAAATGAACGAGTATACTCGTTCGTATGTGTTTTCTTAATAATCGGTAAAAAGGTGTTTTATAAATTTAAAATTTGAGTGATACTTAGGATATAATATACACATCTTTAACGAAACGCATCAATTCCCTAACATATTCTAGTGCAGTATAAATAGGACTATCCCTAGCATTTAGTAACTACCTATTAAAAACCTCACAGATATTGTTGATCAATAAATCACAATTTGCCCTTCCTGTCATAAGTATGTACATACAGTAAGCATCTTAATAATGAACTAAAAAGAAGTAAATTAGGTCATAATTGGTTACCTGAAAAATGGCTTCAACTCCAATGCTTAGGATGTATGTTCCTCAACCACTCGTGTGCCTGCCTATTGTATCCCTTAAGTTCATCCATTGCTCTCTCAAACTCTACCACAGTTGTTGCTGTGGCACACTTCCACAACCTATCTTTGTACACTCCTCCTTTCCAAATCAAATTCATGTTATCATTAATATGCCTTACACAATACCTGTGTTTAGCAGCAGGAAGTAAGCTCAGTATAGCTGGTAACAGACCCTATAAAACAAAAAAATGGAATCATTAATTAAACATGACAAGAACCATGTACATGAAAACAATGTAGTTTCAAGTATATACCTTTTGTCTATCAGTAATAAAGGTGAAGTTAGAATTGGTATACAAATCCAAATCATCCCCAAGACAAGACAAGAACCATTCCCATGAATCTCTAGATTCTGATTCAACAATTCCATATGCTACAGGGTAGATTCCATTATTAGCATCCACACTCACAGCTGTTATCAGTTGTCCAGGATGTTGACCTTTCATAAATGCACCATCCAACCCTAGCAGCTCTCTCCCAGAAGCTCTAAAACCTTCTTTTAAAGCACCCAAACAAATATATATCCTTTTAAACCTTCTTGAAGTGTCATTTGGATTATGAGCCATGTAAACATCTATCTTCACTGTTGTGTTTGGGTTAGACTTCTTTAACTGTTCAGCATAATCTCTCAATAAAGCATATTGACCCTCTGCATCACCCCTCAAATTAACTTTTGCCTTAGACTTAGCTCTGAAAGCTTTTGTTGCAGAAACACCTACTTGAAACTTGGACTGCATCTGCTCTTGGATTGCTACTGTTGGTATTTCAGGGTTGAGAGAAATTAGGTTTACAACATGTTTGGCAAGGAAGGAGGCTGTACATGCCTTTATATCTCTAGATTGGAGACATTTATGTTCATTAATAAATGTCTTAACCACCCATTTGCCAAGTTGTCCAGGAGAGATATACACCATCACCTTTTTTTCCCTTTTTCCCTTGTGATTGTGACCCACCAGCTGGTATATTCTCTCTAGCACATGGCATTGTACCCTTACATTTTGCTTGTAACCTTTCATGATCATTCTTTACAATTTGAATCTTCCTTCTTGTTTCAACTGCATGAGCTTTAATTCTTTCTTTAGCTTCTTCCTTGTTAGCAAAATCTTGTCCAACAAAAAAGAAGTTTACAATACCAGCTGATCCACCACCTCCAGTTTTTTTAAGTTTCCTAAGGTTCCTCCTTGTAACACTTGCAGCATCATCATCATCACCTACATCACTATCAAAGGAATCATAGTCCACAACCTCTAAAGCTTCATCTGTTACTTCAAAATGAGGTTTTCCACTTGGGTCAACATAATTTTCCCTATCAACATTGTGCCTTACAAAATCCTCCATGTTCACTTCCACATCATCAATAATATGCTCCTCATCAACAATATCCTCCATGTTCACTTCTGTGTCATTTTCATCACCTACATTCTTAGAGCTAGAGTGTCCATGTGTATCTTCCACATTCAAATCAATGCCTATGTTCTCTACACCATCATCATCTACATTCTTAGAGCTAGAGTGTCCATGTGTATCTTCCACATTCACATCAAAGTTTATGTTCTCTACACCATCATCATCTAAGTCAGCCATCTCAACATTGGTAATCCAATGCTCAAAAAAAAATTCTATTTCCTTATTTGTTTCCACTACTTTTACCAACCTAACTAAATCATCATCATAATTCACAGACCTTAAACCATTATCTAAACCTTTGTTAGGCATCCTAAAGTGATAATACATAATGTCATCAGACTCATACCCTAGTTGAGTCATAATTGTGTTTATTCCCTCAACCTTAAGGTGATCCACATCAATGTAATCCAAGTATGCTGTCTCACCTGTGGTATACATCCTATTTGGTGCTTGTGTGAAGTATCCACTATGATTCAACTTCATAGAGAACATGGACTTGGAAACACCTGTATCATAATGAAAAAAACATCAATGAGTTAACAATGTAGTATCAAATAAGTGATTATTTCAATTAAAATAACTTCGGTTCTTACCATAAATTGTGTTTGGATCAATTGATACGCCATCCTTTCTAAAAATAAATTTTGGAGGTGAAGACTCATTCATGTTTCTAATCGCATGTATCTACAAGGACTGTAAGTACAATGGGGTTGAATAGCACGGATAAGAAATTAGGTTTTGGATTTGTAAAGCGTTTGACTTTTGGGGATCTGTTTTGGATTTGGGGGAAAAAATAAACGGGGTGGGGTATTTAATTGGGATGGCTGGGGTTATTTTATTGATATAATGTATAAAGACCAAAATACCCCCTTGTGCCAATCACGTGCAAAAGGTAACGCCTGAAAACTAACGGAGTTATTGGTGGGGGACCAAAAGTGAATGAAACAGTGTCAAATCCGGACTATTTTTGCACTTAATGAACCACAGGGACCAAACGTGCAATTTGGCCAAACCACAGGGACGATTTTTGCAATTTACTCTAACGGTTATGTTTGGCAAAAGTAACCGTTAGTGGAACCGGAGCTAGTGCTGAAGATGAAGATTATAAAAAGAGATTATTTTTATAAGCTACATGAACATGAAGTAACCTTTTGGTTTTAAGAGATTTTATTTATTTATTTTAATAATCTTTTATAAGTTATGTATAACAAACAAAGATTATTTTTTAAATAGTTTATTTAAAAAAAATAAATAAATATACAATGCTCATCAAAGTATAATTACCATTATACCCCATTAACCGTAACAGTTCGAGTCTCACCCCTCACACAATATGATAGCCTCTATCTTGACAGTAGCAATCATTAGATTTCCGACTACAAATTCAGGCAACGGTGCTCCACCACCACCACCGGAAAGCAACAACCTGCCACCATCACCGTCACCGCGACCGCCTCGAACACCGTTTTTATCAGTCCCTAAGCCATCTTGGATTGTTAAATCAGAGGTAACAACACTCACTTAACTTAAGTTTAATCTTACTGTTTGACTTTTATTTGTCAAATTGACTGGGTGTGGGTATTTGAGTTTAAGCAGCTGCCGGATGCTTTGTAGTGATGCCTTTATGAACTTGTAAAACGTTTCAAAAAATAGTACTAATTCGGCGTACAGGTTGTGTAGATTGAATCCGAAAAGTTAGTTTGTTGAATTGGAATTTGGACTAAATAAGATACTTTCGAGTTCATGAACATAATGTTAGAGCTAGAAAACGTAAAAATGATATGGAATTGAACTTTCCATGCTCATTTGATGCACGTCTAGAACATAAGAGTGCAAGGTGCGGGGAGAACGAATAACATGTTATTCGTCTGCCACCTCAGCGCCGCCTTATTACCCTTTCAATAACACACCAATAACTAAAATACCCTCCTAACAAAAAAACCAATAATATGTTATCGCTACCTGTAGGTCCCACAAAATACCCCCACCAAAAATGCCCACCCACTAAAAAAAAAAAAAAAAGAACCCAAATGGGAAGAATTGTGCTAGTGATTGCATTGGCTAAATGCTTAACACACGAATGGCATGTTTGGCGGCGCAGTACAACATGTTGTTCGTTAGCCATTGGTACCAATACATACCCAATGGCGTGCCCAATGGCACCCATACCGAGCACTCTAAGGAATTGTTAGAAGTGAAGTGATTTGCTCGAATTCACTAATGAGTTCCAATGGTAATCAAACGTTAACTTGGTGGTGTTTGGTATCTTGACATAAGTGATAATATTTGGAGTAACATTTTTTTGGCATATGGTGTTTAATTATGCAACTTGCCTTTCTAGAAAAAAGCTCTGAAAGATCCAATGAATGAGGAATTGAGGATAGTTACTTCGAATCCAAACTGTGGTGGCAACACTTCTTTAATCTATTATCAAAATTTTAATTGAAATATTCACTATGTGGTATTGTATATTTTATGATTCTAGTGGTGAATTTTCATCTTGTAAAGCAATCTCTTCGCATGGCTTAACTATTTAGGATTTTAGATGTTATTGCTAGAATTTATGCAATAAATGTATCCTTTAACTTTCGTGTAGCTAAGACTTAGTTACTACTCCATTTGTTCCGTACACAGAGATGCTCTGATAGTTTGATCCATGACACCAAGCCTATTACCAATCAAGAATCAGTTTTGATGTGTTTGCCACAAGTTGTCAGACATTTTTATAATTTGTTTCACATGTTATGAGTTATGGAATTCAAAACAGCTATTAGAATTTGGAGGGATTAGTATATTTTCCGACACCTGATAGCTTTGATGATCATGTTGTTTACTAATATTATAGCATATAGTAACAAGGGTAGAATTGGAAACTGACTTGCATGGGTAGATGAGGAAGACATGTTGTTCATATAAATGGACGATAGTATCTTAGAAAAAAAGCATATTTTTGTTGAAGAACTCTTTTGGTAAAAAATTAGCTCAAACTGTAAAACACACTTCTTGATTTGCTTGTTTTCTGTTGGTTTCTAGTTGTTATCCGCTGCTTAATTCATATATCATTTTGAAGATTAATGTCTTTAAGTTAAATTAGAGAAAAGACGTATCTTGATTTGCTTGTTTTCTGTTTCCCATTTGTTGCAGTCTAATGTTAGATTAGAGAAAAGAAAAAAACCAGAGCCTTCATGTGTAGTATGCAGAGGGAGTGGCAGAGTTGATTGTTATGATTGTTCTGGAAAAGGTCCTTCTTTCCCTCTCCCTTTTCTAAACTCATACTTAAGCAATTTCGACCCTTCGCTTGATTACCAGTTTGTCTATTTGGGTTATCTTCCATCTCAAACTAATGAAATATCATATTTTAGCTAATGAGGGCACAAATCAAACATGTACATACAACCTACGATATCATTTTTACTTTAGTTTTACTTTGCTATTGTAATCATAATCATCACTTTCATGAAGTAGACAAAAAAATGTTTGTGGGATAATTGAACCCGATGTTTGTTTATCATCTTGCAGGAAGGACAAATTGTGCTGAATTAGCTATGCTCCCGAATGGAGAGTGGCCAAAATGGTGAGGTATTCCTGAACCTCAAGCATTTCTTAAACCTGTAAAATCAAGGAATAAAGGGTAGTGATACACCTTTCTTCTTTTGCGGTTTTAAACAGGTGCAAGACTTGTGGTGGCAGTGGGCTTGCCTATTGCTCACGTTGTCTTGGGACGGGAGAGTACAGGTATCTTATGGGCTTCCATTTCATGAAGAAAGATGAAGATCAAGATCAAGGAAACCAGACGGTGCGTGATCAGTTACGAGCTCGCAAGCGCGCTGAAGATTTTCTTCAAAATGACGAAACGGCTTGATGGAAAACGTGAGAACTGTACATTACTTGTGATAAATTGATTGAGCAAAAGCTAAGTTTTTTAGGTGCTCCTATTTTGAAAAGGGAAATTGCATAGAATAATAATAACTTACTTTGGCAGGTTAAAAGTTGTCGATCTTTTTCATTTTAGTATGTTATTTGTTGTAAGAAAGGTAAAAAGAGGTAGCTAATAAGCCTTCGTCAGAGAGGTACTGCCACTTCTTGCTTGGACTGCTACTAGAGATGGTATGATAAAGTTAACTTAAAAGCTTTGATACCTTTTGTATGCTATACGCATGAACAAATATTCAAATAAATTGCCATACCAAGTGTGCATAGTTTTTGCTTTTATACAAGTAACAATGTACAGAGTTCTATTAGTGTTTATCCGCATATAGATAGATCTTAACACATAAGAGCTAATGATTGTTTTATTCTGTTTGTGGTACTATGTTTACACCTCAATCCACCCGACTGTCCTTAACAATGTTTGAAGTTGGTTGTAGCTGATTAAGACAGTTTTCTATTAGTGATTTTAATTAATCCTTTATATGACTGGAACATGGTCAGAGGTGAAATGAAGTGTGTACATGAAATAATTCTGAAGAGCATATCCTTGCTTTTATGGTCATTAGGAGCACATTGTGCTCATTATCTTCGTCAATTTTAATGTTATTCTCTTGAGTCATACCGCATGCTTGATAGATATAGCTGTACGGCTGTACGCTTACATCTGCATCACATTACAAACATTATAAAATCTCAGATCTTGATTCTGATACCCTAACCACACAACTAGTCACCTTCAGGTCAAGAACCTGTGACTTGAGTCAAGGAATAGGATGCATCCAGAGATATGGTTAAATGACAGACTTTAACAAATGCCCTTGAGTTTTATTTTCTAGCACATTTTAACCTGCCATTTGAAATGTGTTTTTCTAGGATCCTTTATTGTTGCATGTTTATTCGCATATTAACTTTTGTGTTTGGATTAGTTATAGCTTTCATATCGGATGTCAATGGGTGACTCTACAATGTGAACTCACAACCTGCATATATCCACCCCTGGTGAATGGGCAAACCAGAGGATGTTTACATGTGGGTATGGGTGGTGCCGGGCATGCCACATATATTGTGGATAAATACATGCCTGAGAACCAACAATACCTGCTTGAAGACTTGAAGTAACCGAGTATACCTGTATAAAAACCTGCAATACTTGTTATCAGTTTACAAATTACAGGTATGTATTTATACTTTATTGTATAAAGGAAGAGTATAATATTCTCATTTTATTTAGGGTGTGTTAGGTTTATGTGTATGGGAATGAGGGAATTGGATGGATACTGATACCAAGGTTGTTCATTTTAAGAGAATGGGTCTTATTTACAAATCCCCAAAATGATACCAAGGGTGTTCATTTCAAGTGAATGGTGTTATGAAACTATTGCAAGAAACACACTTGTTACAAGTTCATATTAGGTGTCACAAATACATGCTATGTGGATAATCAATTTTGCCAAACTTATATGTACACTATTTACTGAGTGACTAAGTTATGTTGTATAATGTCATGTATGAACAATGAATAGAAGTATTAGTAGTATAAATACTCTTCAAATGTAATGAAGAAACTTGCACCATTTGAATACGCACAACCTCCGGTGTTATTCATCTCATTCTATCTCCATCAAACTTTACTTCTTGTTCTTATTTTACTTAATAAAGTTTTCTTCTCCTTAAATATGCATAAAGTGCAAGAATAACTATTGTTATTTTATAACACATTATCAGTAGGAAGTTTTAATCGAGGAGATTAAAAGAAGCAAAAAAATATCCGCTCTAGTCAAGGTAATTAGTAAATGTATACAATACATTTGGATACTCACTACCATAGCGCATATTATAACACTTTTTCTAAACCTAAACTTTTTTAAAACTTTATATTAAGAGTAAATTACACCGTTCGTCCTTGTGGTTTACGTTGACCAACGAGTTTTGTCCTTCGACCAAAAAAGGTTTACCGTTCATCCTTAAACGGCAAACGTTATGTAGCGTTAGTCCTTCACTCTAACGGGCTACACTAAATGGTGTTAGTCACCCATCCACTGAGGATATTTCAGTCTTTTCCCAACCCATCATAATCCACTACCAATCCATATACAGTTTCTTTTTTCATCTTCTCTCTTATCTCTCCCCCTAACAAAACTAGTAATAAATTAATCCAAACAACCCGATCAAATATCTCCTCATCTCTCTCTTATCTTCCATCTCTGTCCTTTACATATTCTAACCAAAAACACAAATCTTTAAAATTCAAAACACACAAATCTGGGTGAAAATAGTTTAGAATAGGTATGAAGGATGAAGATGAAAACCATGGTTGTTGATATTCAAGTGGGTTTCAATATTGCCTCATCTTTCTCTTATCTTCCATCTCTGTCCACTTTATGGTTTAATTTTCGTTTTGGGTTTGTTGAGAAGCAAGACTCAACTACAGATCTGGGTGAAAATCAACATTGTTGATGACATTCGAAGTGGGTTTTATCACTTCATGTATGTTTTAGTTAGAGTTGTTGATAAAAGGGTAGGTGGTGGTGGGTAGTTTTAATTTCCAGGATTAAATAGTTTAGAATAGGATTAAATAGTTTAGAATAGGTATGGAGGATGAAGATGAAAACCATGGTTTGGTGGATAGTTGTTGTGGATGACGATATGGATGATTGTAGTAGTGGGAAAAGAGAAGTAGCTAGAGAAAGATGTGGTGGTGTGGTGGGTTATGTTGTGGTGTAGATGACAGTGGTGGCGGCGTGATTGGTGTAGTGATGGCGGTGACAGTTGTATGGCGGTGTGGGTGGCGATGGTAACGTGGACGTATGGTGGCTGGAGCAATGGTTAACCGACCACAAAACCTAACCGTTATATATCTTCACTTTATCTTAATAATCACCACATTAATCTGCTGTCCACTTGTCACTGGGTCGTCACTTTATCTAAATCCTACAATTAGTTCTTGATACATTTTGGGATATTGTTGTGTATTAGTGGTGTATCATTCAGTTATTTATTTTTGTATTCAAATACTAATTAGTAATTGGATCTTGTATATAGACATTGGATCTTGTATAAATGTGTTAGTGTATACAAGTTGTTCTTTAAGGTTTATATTAGAATATTTTTATGTATTAGTTGGTGTTCTTTAATTACTATCCACGTATGTTCATTAATCAGTGTGTATAATTGCATCAGTTGTAGTTTTAGCAGTGAATTTGGGGTTTCATTTTTATAGAATAGTAATTATATTTTTTTGGAAAATTAATGTGTAAAAAATTAACAAACATGTATACATATGCAGCTAAATTGACAAGAAGCAAGTTGTTTGATTTAGATATGGGTCTTATAATAATTCAATGATATTGGGAACAATATTTACAATGGATCTTATAATAATTCAATTATATTGGGATGAATATTTACACTGATTGGTAGTGGTGGTGATGGTGGTAAGTGATGGTGGTGAAGATGAAAGAGAAAGAATAAGGTTTGATGGGTATGAAGATGAAAAAGGGTGAGTGGTGTGGTTGTGATTGGTGGAGATGAAGAAAAAACATAAATGATTGGTGATGGTAAACTTATGTGAGATGTTTTTTTATTTGTTTGTGTTTAAAAGAATAAGAAAAAAAAAAAATAGTAAATTTACCATTATACTCTCATTTTGGTATCAAGTGGAGTGACTTAATAGCTTTTAACAAGGTCCGTTAGAAGGAAGGACCAACGGTAAATAACGTTTGCCATTTAAAAACGGACGGTAAACCTTTTTTGGTCAAAGGACGAAACTTGTTGGTCAACGTAAACAACAAGGCCGAACGGTGTAATTTACTCTATTCATAATATTTTTCTTGCTTATTTATTTTAATTAATAATAAATAAACAAAATATCATTTGAAATATATATTCACAACGGCTATATAACGGATTAACAATTGTTGTTACAACTGGCGACGATGATGTTACAATGACTATATTTCTTTTCTACAAATTGACAACTAATGTATACTTTATTTTTTTTTCAAAAATTCAACATCTTTTCATCTTAGAAAATTATACATTGCTGAAACATTTTCGTGAGCCTATTAGTGAAGCAAATTCAATGAAGCAACAACTGGTACCATAGAGAAGTGGCCATAAACTAGAGAGTCTTGACCAATTTGAAAGATCATTTAATGTAGTTGAAATAACTGAATTTTGGGTTGTTCGATGAAATAAGGGAAACTCAATGGAATTCATAACTATCTCAATTTTTTTCCTTTTTTCTTTTTATTGTCTGAATATTCAGGAGCAACTTTTAATTTATTATGAGCCCAATTTTCTAAAGATTTTTCAAAGATGATTCACCCGCTTCTCATTGCAGTCATCATTATGCTTATCTTAGTTCGTATTCCTCTTTTTGAACTCCCACCTAGTGAGTTTGAACTTTTCTTAGTCATGTAGTATATGTTTTTGGTTCTTCAACTTTATTGTATTGCATTACTTATTGGTATATATAAATTTTAATACCGACTTTGTTATTTGTTTAATTTGCGTTTAACAACAAAATGTCAAACATTGCAAAAATCGAATTTCCAACTCTTGACATAACTGGAGCAATTTATATGCCATGGACGGCAAGTGTTAAAAGGCATCTCAAATCAGTGGGTGTTTTAGCAACATTGCAAGAAGGCAACAAATGCTCATAGAAAAGCAAAGCAAAATGTTATGTTTTCCTCCAAAAACACATTAATGAAATGCTACAATTCGAATATTTAAATTGTGATGATCCAATCATATTATGGAAAGATTGTAGGCAGATTTGATCATCAAAGTGAAGTTTTACTCATTCTTCTAGAGATAAATGGAATAATTTGAGGTTCCAAGATTATAAAAAGTTGATGAATAAACCTATTCTTTATTAATAATATGCTCTGACAATTTTTAGTTATTAGTTACTCTCTCAATCCCATATTAAGTGTCTACTTTGATTTTTTGAAGTCTCTCTTGTTCAACTTTGACTTTAAATATTTTTATTTTTGTTATATAATACTTGATGAAAATTATACTAATCAAAATACATTGAAAACACTATCCATTCATATATTTTGCATAAAGTATTATATAACACAAATAATATAATTTAAAGTCAACCTTGAACAAAAAAAAAAAAACTCAAAAAAGTCAACATGGACACTTAATACTACTCGCAAGTTTTGGTGCTTCATTATATTTACTGGCCCAAAAGGCTTAGCTCAAAATCTTTATAAACAAAATCGTTAGCCCAATTGAAAGGCCCCACTACATGTAACCACGCACGAAAAAGAAGGAAAAACAAAGCAACTCAACAAACCAACCAAAAGGTATTATTATTCCCATTTTGTTTAGCGATTGATTCTGTTTGCTAACCACATAAATTGCTGTTTTTATTTGTATTATATCAATTTTATTCTAAATGACTTGATTATTAGAAACTTTTGTTGGTAATACTGTGCTGTTAGGGGTTTTTATACTTTCTTATGAATCTATGCTTTTAATGATGTTATTGTTTACTAATTTTTGCTTATTAAGAGGGTGTTTTCTTTAGCTTATTTGATGGGCTTATGAGCTTGTAGGAAAAATTTAAAAGCCAATAAGCTCATAACTTAGTTATGTTCATAAGCTTAAGTCGATAAGCTCATATGCCATAAATAATGAGCTTTTTGGCTTTTCAACTTTCCAATAAGCTCATAAGCCCATCAAAATAAGCTTTAGCAAACAGCCCCTGCGTGAATAATGATACTGTATACAATAAAAGGGTATAAAAGAGATATATCCGTAAGTTTGCAATTGCTCTACAAAATCGGTTTTGCTGCGACTATAGTATCAAACTAATTACGTAATCCCTAAGTAATGATACCCAAACACTGATTAGTTGATTATCGTGACTTGATGCTGCAGTACTCAGATAATGACTTAAAAACCGCACATCCAAACACTCCAGTATATAAAATGAACTGTTGTGCTGTCCACACTTCTTATTATGAGTCACTCAATTCTCTCAGTTAACGAGTATGTTTATTATTAGGATCCAATAAATAAAACGATGGGTTCACGAGGAGCAAATGTATTGCTGTCAAGGGCAAGTAGGATAAAGACAAAGCTGCAATCGGTGTTAGAGGCGAAGATGTTGGAAGTGGAAGATGTGTCTTATCAGCACGCGGGTCATGCTGCTGTTAAGGATAATGCAAACGAGACTCATTTTAATGTGAAGGTTGTTTCTGGGAAGTTTGATGGGCAGAATCTTGTGAAGCGACACCGTATGGTTTATGATGCATTGGCTGATGAACTTGAGTCTGGTTTGCATGCAATTTCAATCGTTGCAAAGACTCCTAAAGAAGCTGGCCTAGATTAAAGTTTGAGTATGATTTTTTAATAGTTAACAATGGTGATTTTCTTATTAGTTGTTGTAAAGCCTTTAAATACTTGACGCAAAAATAAAATGATAGATTTCTTGTCAAATTCTGATCTCTATATGTGAGAATATACATTGGCTATTTTTTTCTTATCTTGAAGTAAGCAAATTAAGCAGTTTTGTTATTTGTTTAGATGTATAAGTGGCCCTTAGAAACATGAATAATTTTCCTGTTACAAGCCCGAGCCCCTTAGTTGGAGCCTATGCCTTTGAGATGTAAGCAAGTCATGGTTTGACCCCAAGGTTGCCTATCTTTTTTCCTGAGCTGAGCATCAAGTGTCTCAAGGTTAGGCTTGACTTAGATGCACCTCTAATTCTGATATATAAAGTATCTCGAATGCCTACGTTATATTTGGCCAGTTGTTGACATAAACAGCAGATTGTAGTTTGTAAATTCTTATAACTAGAGAAAAGATGCGTTGATGTTGGTTTGTTTACCTCACCGTTGCCAAAGCAAGTGTAGCTTATATAAGTGGCAAAACTGGTAAGTTGGATGGATTGGGTGATAGGGTTGAACTAAATAATCTTTAATACGGGTCAAATGGACAGGTTGGATTGTTGACTCGCTAACAACTTTTGGTTCTATATTTTTTGAGTTTTGTGAAAATATATTAGCACAGTAAATATCAGATTTTGTTCCGATAGAAGTTATTTGCAGAAGCTATACACCCGGTGCATGTTTCAACTGTTTGACCCATTCAATCTCTTTCATATTTACCTGTTTGACCTGTTGGATACTATCTTCAACCCATTTTTAGGTATTCGGGTCAAAACCACCACTTTTATTAGTTAGACTTACTCATTACTTATGCTTTCTATACGGTTACATACTTGCATAACAGTCAGTCACTTTACTTATCTGTATCTTTTGTGGCCAAATACCAAAATAAAGACAGTTCGCTATTGTGATTGGTCCTATAGTCGACTTGAGTTCTTGCAGTTTTAGGCTGTAGATAAGCCCTAGCTATGTATTTGGTTTTATTAAATGGAAGTTAGAGGATGGCACAAGTTAGTGGATTGTGTTTTTACCCCAAATCTCGTTCTCAGTTATCCCTTAAAGGTGATGTTTTTGTCCGGACCCTTTTGCAATATGTTGCAGGAGACGTTGTATGGTTAATAGAGATATTAGAAGTGTATCACTGAACACTGATTAGCCATCTCGTGATCTTTATCTGATAACCACTTCCCTTTAATAGACCTGCCCAGAATGATTTCAGGCAGCCTGGAGAGTAATGAAAAGGAATAGTATAAGGTGAGCTGATCTCAATATCATATGAAGCACCCAAAATTTAAAGTTATACTTGTTTTCAAGTTATACTTGTTTTCACCTGGGATATACAACGCTTGGTTAGTCAAGGTGTCTTATGCGTCTTACACTCTTATGTCTTTCTATAGTTCTTATTAGTAATAATTATGAACGAATTTTGGGTTTTCAGCCATATATACTCTGATTAGCAATAACTCTAGAGGATGAGTTGAATGTTGTCCCATCTTTGATTGTTTGGCAAACGTATTTGTCAGATGTGGCAACTTTCAACTCATTGACACATAAGTTTGTTAATCTGGGCCATGCCTTAATCTCAAATGGGTGGAGAGAATAGGTTTTGGACATCATTTGAAGTATGGGTGAGCATCGGGCCGAAACGACCCGTCCCGACCCATCCCGACCCATCCCGAAACCGACAACCTGGAAAACCCAAACCGAATCCCGACCCGAAATTACTCGGTCTTACTCGGGCCGGTTCGGTCGGAGTCGGTTTGTGTCGGTTTTCTCGGTTTTCTTTGTGTTTTCTCGGTTAATCCCGAGTCCCGAATTGACCTGAGTCCCGACATCGTGGAAAACCCAAACCGAGTCCCGACCCGAGTATAGGTCGGTTTGTGTCGGTCGGAGTCGGTTTCGGTCGGTTTGTGTCGGTTTTCGGTCGTCGGTCGGTTTTGCTCCCCCTAATTTGAAGTGTATAACAATGCACAAAACCTCTGAATTGCTAATGTGAGTACTATTTTTATTATAGGGTTAATACACAAATATGTTACTAAACTTTCCATAAAAGTTCGCCTAAGTTACTAAACTTTCATTTTGTTCACTTAGGTTACTAAACTTTCCAAAAAAGTTCGCCTAATTTATTAGTGTTGGTAGGAGTGACTTAATCGTATATTTTTTGATATGTTAAGTAACATAAATGTCATGTTTTTACAAGTTCAGTGTTGTTTATGAATATTTTTCATAAGTTCAGTGACCCCAAATGTCATGGTTTATAAGTTCAGTAACCTAAGTGAACAAAATGAAAGTTCAGTAACTTTTTTAAAAAAATTTGAAGGCGATAAAAAGTGTTGTGAGTTGACCCAAATTGATGTGACGCGCATTAAAAGCACATGTTTAACTAGAATTCATGTACAGGGAGTTCCACTGTAAAAAGAAAAGTCCGGGAGTAGGCTGTAGTGAACATGCTGCCATTTTAGATGATTTGTCTACAATGAACATCTCCTCAGTTGCTGGTTTACACTTTGTGCATTCGGTCTGATTAGACAACCATTCTAGGCTATCGCGATAGGAAGATGGTGAGATACTGAGATGCCTTTTCTTTCGACTCGATTGGACCGCTTATGTTTGTAATTTTGATCCAAGTTAGACTACAATACTGTAATATGTATAAAAGAAATATAATAATAATATATAGATTAATGAATATATCTTGATCAGATTTGCTGACCAATGAGAACAAAACCGTTGAGTTGATAATCATAGTTGATGTGAGCCACCCACTTCTCTTCAAATTAACAATTTAATTATTTCAATGTGAACAATATACGTAAAACTTAAGTTTTTTTTGGCAATCAAGTCAACTAATCAACTGATACACTTATTTTTTTTTGGAAGGCGACTTTCAATTTTTTAGTTCGGAGTTGCACCTGCCACATCGTCAGGACCTCATCCACCACATACCCAGACTATGTTGTCTGAACCAGGTCTACGCTGGTGTATTGGGTACTATTAACGGCTTTCTCCCGAAAACCGTACCGCCTCCACACGAGTTTTTCTCGCTGGAGTAACGGCCGGATGAAAACCGGGGGTGGCTCGGATTTGGAACCTGCGCAACATTGGCTCACAGGCTCTTCCTCTTCATTGCCTGGTACCAACAGAGCATTGTGGCCCATATGTGAAGACTTCCCGGTACGGTCACCCATACCGGTACCACTTTCACACGGGCTCACTTCAACTAATCAACTGATACACTTATTTAGTAACACTCATTTTAATCAAGGAGGTTTATTTAGTTTTTATAGAAAAACTATAAATTTTTAAGCAATAGCCAGCTGAAAAATCGGCTAGAATTGGTGTATTCTTTTGCACCATAATGGTTTAATACTTTACTTTTAATCATTTTACATCTTATATCAAGTTGTTTTTTTTTTTTTTTTTTTTTTTTTTTGGTAAAGGGTGTTTTACCCTGGTAAAATATATTAATCACAGAAAAATTGAGTACAATGGAATGTCGCTGAAATACCACATTAACCTCAAGACAAAGTTTGAAGTTAGTTGTAAGATGGTATTTTTTAAGTAGGCGATGGCATATGTGACGACAGGCTTGGATACCTTTACCCATCAGCTATCTTCGCGACCTACAAACCTGCGGGTATTTGTTGACGGGTAAAATATTCACCTACGGGTACATGCACCCACGGGTTTCAAACTTATGAAAGATCTATAAATGTATTAGTTAAACAAGACAATTATCCGCGCATAGCGGTGATGGTGTATAATAACGTTAATTTGTGTGTAAGGTTTTGTTATCTATATATGGATGTGGAGTAAGTAAAAGTGGAGAAAGTTAGTGGTTTAAATTGTAGTTAAATATTTAATAGATTATGTTACATTTTACAAGTAAGAGTATTTTAGTATAACATTACTCATTTTTCAATTTTTTAAGTTTTTAAGTTTTGACGAGCAAATGTGTTTTATCTTTATATCTTGTGTTTTATCTTTATATGTGATATAAATATGTGATAATAACAACATAATATATGTTGAAACAAACATAAAGCACTCTATGAATCAATAACAGATCCATAAAAACTAAAGAATAAACACGTTCATTGTCAATAAATCAACACATATTTAAGTAAATAATGTGAAACTTCTCTAAGATAACACAAAGACAAAGTGATCAAAACATCAACCTGGATCCGTTTGAATATACCGGATTCGTGATAAAGTGATGGTAACTTGGAATTTGCCTAAATCATTGCTTATTAGTTATACGAAGTGTTTTGTTGCGCCTAGTCATATGTTATTAATTTTTATTTGTTGTTTTGGCTAGGCTCAGTTTAGTTTAAAAGATTGGCATGTCGATCTTGTTTGTTTTGGTTAGAAGCACAAATGGTGCGTGTGTTTGTACAAGTTAATATGATACTTCACCATATTACATGAACTTCATGGTTGAGTAATATATTTTTGCCAGAGTAAAAAACCTTTTACCTAAAAAATATATGGATTCGTAAACCATAAAAAATACTAATAATAGTAACAATAACGATAATAAGGAAATTTGATGAAAGTTGCTTCATTATACATATTTTTTTTACTCAAGTGATTCAAAAGTGAACTTTTTGAGTTTACATGTTTTTATAAAACTTTCATAAAAGTCTTTATTTATTTATTTTTAAAATTTTTTACTCTATTTCTTACTTTTCACACCCACATAGCCAACTAAAACCTCAACATCTTTAACTTTGTTATGTTTTACGTTTTAAAAATCATAGCATTCAATCGAGAATACTTTCCGCTTTAATTTAATATCGATTTCGACATGGTAGTGAGGTGTATTTCGAAAACTTAAAATCAAATCTATAAGTTTCAGAGTTTTTCTCATCCACATGCTATAGTTTCTGAGTAAACTATCACGTTAGTCACCGCAATCTCGTCACACATGTGACATAATGAGATGCTGGCAATAAAGATTCAAAATTTGAATGTGGAACATCGATAGAAAACGAATGGCTACAATATGAAATTAACACGTTTCTGTCACGTGATCTCGCATTCTCTTTCTTATAAATAGTGTGGTTCACTACTCATCCTCATACATACCTTCCAATTACTATTTGTTTCAATGTCTTGGCATTGTAAACATTTTCTCTTACAAATTCAATGTATCCAATGTAAACGTCACGTCTCAAATGTTACTAATATGTTGTCTGCATGTAATAAACTTTTGGGCTACAAGGTCAAACTACCTAACCAATTTTACGCATAAGTCTTCATTACTTAACGCCAAACAATGCAAACTTCATGTTGTTGCTCCACAAGTCTTGAACACTCCACATCGCGTGCGCATGGAGTCGTCACTATTAGGACCGTGTCGACACTTAGAGTCAATGTGCAATAACATCGTTTTGGATCTCTAAAAAGGACTCTTCTTGCATGAGACGACACTGTCCCGATGCTCCTCCCTTAGAGAGATAACTTGGTACTAGAACACTTTCCATGAAATTTGCCACGACGACCTGCACTGAAAGAATTAATATTATCATGCAAATGTCTTGGTCACCTTTCAATTCTTCCTCTAGTTCATCTTTGTAATAGTTCATTTATTTTACGATGTCTAGGTCATCTTTAATTCTGCATCTAGTTCATCTTCAATTATGCGTCTAGTTCATCTTTGTGATAGTTTTTTGATAATTAACGATATGAATAGTTTTTTTGAAAGCAATGGTGTTGTAGTTAATTTCACAAGCACTTTGAGTTAATTGTGCATACAAACTTAATCTTCCAAAAACTTAATAATTATATTATGGTTAAAATTCAAGCTATCGCACACAACTTGCACGCTTATATATCTTGGGAACCTAGAAGACACGTATTAGGAGAAATGACGACGACTAGTCTACAACCTAGACACTAGAGGCAATTTAGTCAAAATTGTCAATATCAATATGTATCGTAACGTATCGCTATATAGAAAAAGACAACGTTATAATGGCATTCTGACAATATCAAGGAAACATATCTTAAGCTAATCACACAAAAGATATTGTTCACATCACATCACTTATTTTAACCCATTGCGATATACACCGATGTTGTTAATAGTCTCTTATTAAATGCACAAATAACATAATGCAAAAGACATCCCAATACATATGAAGACCCTAGTTTACCCAAAAAAAATAAATTGCAAAACCCGCATCATGCCATTTCGTTCTATCGAGTATTTGTACTGTTGTAGGTCTTGATCACTATACGCCAAGCTAAGGTTATATCACTAAAGTGAAGAGGATAAGTTTAAACATTTGAAGTGCCAGACTTGTTACGTCTAACAACATGAGAAGGTTAAGATATCCTCTTCATTAGATCCATTGTCCATTTCGGTGACGTAGGTTCCAGTAATTGAGTTTGTTATTTTAGAGGATTTCTTAGAATGTAATAATCAAGATTTTAAATTATGTTGTCGAATGTAAAAATTATGTATTATTGAAGTATTACTTGTGTTACAACAAACATGTGTATTCTAATAATCGTAAAAATACCATATCAAATACAATGGGTAATTACATCACAATAATCATAAATCAATTAAAGTACAATACACTAGAACATCTAGAGCCAAAGTTACATTGTTTGAAATGTAAAAGATACAAAAGACTATGGTATGATAGCGAACAAGAATTCTCTAGACGGTTTAACAACACGCAAAAGGATGACCATTGTTTGAAAACAAGATCAACATACGCTATTGATGGTTAAGAGGGTATGACAGAAGTGGTATCTCTATTTGACCGTCAGATGGCTTTCATTACCAAAGCTTCATGGCGTGAAGTGATGAGAGCTTCAAGTGAGGTGGTTGAGTGACCGCTCAACCTGGCGTGAAGCGATGAGGGCCTTGACATGGACTTTGCCAAATTATTATTTTCGCAATTTATGTGTGCAAAAGCCATATGAGGTTAATGGAGGGAATGTATGCGATCTAGGAAATTTGGATCCGTAATTATAGGAAACAAAACTATTGCACATATCGTATATACGATGTGATATCCGACATAATTTTTTCAAAATTTCATTTGCATGTATGTATCATCATCCACCTCACTGCAACTAACTTTACAATAATGATTCAAAGAGAGGCTACGTTTGGCGACAACCCCTCTCAAGGTACATGGCCATGAATGTCATAGGAGTCCTAGATATGCAAATAAGACGTACATAAAAAATGATAGATAAAGCCCTTAATTTAGGAGTTGGACGAAGCGGCGATGCAATAGGTTAATGACGTAAGGTGATCAAGGCTTTTTTTTTTTTTTTTTTTTTTTTTTTAAATTCACCTTGGATTAGAAGATATGAAATGCTTTTGAGGGGAACGAAATTAGACATAGTGCATGTAGAGGTCACGTGACTTTAACGTATATAAATCAAAAGAAAATCAGAAAAGTTTTATCAGGAAGGTAAAGCATCTAACATATTTGTATTGTCGGATATCGCAAATATATCATGACTGTTGTTTACATGACACGGATTGCAGTGTCACATCAGTCGGTCACCAAAATCTGTAAAGGTTCACATTTATCGACTTCTATCATTTGCTATATTGTTTGTGTTGGAACACAAAAAGTGTAAATCATTAGAGCAGGGACTTATATTTATCTTTTGTTATAGAATAGGGTATGTTGTGTAATATGTTGTACGTTGTGATAGCATAATACTCTCGCAACACTTGTATAGTTGCGAGAGGATGCTTGACTATTGTATGGGTATAAATACCTTATACCTCATGGGTTATGAGGTGTGTGGCTATTTCATGTCTTGTGAGACTTTCTTCTTTCTCTCTCGTTTCTCTCTCTAGGATAAAGTGCTCACACCCACTTTATCTCTCTAAGATTATTATAGTAGACGTGATATTATTGGAACAACAATTGGTATCAAGAGCCAAATATGATTCATTGTTTCATCTAGTAGTGTTTTAGTTTAGTTTAGATCTTCATTAGTAGTAAAAGTTTTGATTTTTGTAGACGTTAAAAACTCTCTCTCTCTAAAACATCTTTTTCTATCGTACAACCTTATAAGATCATTCATAACGTGTTTAATCTTATAAAACGTGTGTTAGAAAAACATATTTGAGATTAAGGAAGAGTTTTTATCATTCTATACAAAATTTTTATGACTTTGGTGAAGATTTGTGCTTAAAAACGTGGTTTAAGAGTTTAGAAAAAATGTACTTTTGTTCGTAAAAATAGGGTTTTCATTTTGCTCGTAAACTTTGTTAGCAAGATTAGGGTTTTATTGCGATAGTTTGGCTGACGTATAGTTGCGACACTGGTTTTGTGTGCGATAGCTTGTTACGACAACTATTAGTTGTAAGTTTTGGGTTGCGATAGTCTTTGTTACTTTGGTTTACGAGAGTTTCTTATGATACTGGCTTTACGAAGCTTTTTGTTACCCACTGTTTACGAAAGAAAACTCTGCCCAACTCGCAAGAAACTGTTGCGATAGTGATGCGTGCGTATATCGTTGTAGAATAGATTATATTATCAAGTTTTAAATTTATATTTAGCCGACTTATTGTTACACCCATATCCCTATAACACACACTAACGAGCAGTGTACCCGATCAATGTAGCTAGTTGGTAAGTAGAGTGTCGAACACTAAGAGTGGAATGTTAACACCTAGATATCTATCAGTATTTTAATCCTAAGTTAGTTCTATTTCCCTAATCTAACTGTTGGTCCATGAAATTGAGTAAATAAATAACAGTTTCATTAATAATGATAACAATTGTTACAAGATTACTCAAAATACAATTGACTACATGATAACATCTTCAGCTTCTTCAAGGGGATAATTCCGGTAAACTATCCCCTTTGGGTGACAAATAAACTCTCATTGATCCAAGCTATGCTTGAGATTCAATGAGAGGATGATCCTATCAACTAATACATATTGTATTCTTTTGTTTATTTAGGAATCCATACTATCTCTATTACAATGCATGCATATATATAGGTAAATAAAACAAAGACATGTGGGGTTGGGTGAGATGTCATCATTAGGTGGTCCATCTTCATCTTCCTCTTTTGGAAAAGCAACAACATCCCTTTTTAAACTGTCATAATAAATATTCCAACTCTTATGGCAATTTCTTGTACTTTGTCTGACTTCTCTTTTTGGAAGTTCTCGCCCATATTTTTTAGTCTGCTTGTAGAGATAGCGTCTTCAGGATCATTGAGACATTTGTCAAATCTCAGTGATACTGGAGTTGTTTGTAGCTCATATACTTTACTCACTGACACCGTATGAGTAAGTAAAGTGTTTCTTCAACAACGAGCTTTATATGACACTCACTGAATCTGTATCAGCGAGTAACCCACTATTTTATTTAGTGAGTTAGGCTATTTTATATTCAAATCCTTGTCAGGGTAATTGGGTCAATTTTTGACCCAACAATCTCCCCCTATTTGAATATACAAATAGCCCAGGTGAATGAGGTTGTGGTTTTTTGGTTATTCTGGTTCAAACCTGCTTCTTCAGGGACATGGGTTTAGTGAGTAGAGGATAAGGGGTTCAGGGGTTCAGTGATTGAGGGTTCAGGGGTTCAGTGACCTGATGGTTCAGGGGTTCAGTGGTTCAGTGACTTGATGTAATGGTCAGTGACCAGGTTCAGTAACCAAGGGTTCAGTGACCAGGTTCGTTTTCAGTGATCTGGGTTCACTTTGACTGGTTCAGTTATGTTTATCCACTGATACATCAGTGTCCACCCTCCTTTTTTACTCCCTGATTCTTTCACGCCTTACCACTCATTGATACAATATTCATTACACTCCCTCTGATCTTAGGCACGCACCCTGAACAACTCATTCTTATCACTGACCCGTTATCCAACCTATCACTCCATAATAACAACCAAACTCTGATGAACCAATTTTTCATCAGGGACTCATTTACCTCTTCCCACTCTGGTTTACCCACGACTGTGATAACCTTAGCTTCCCAACACACTCCCTGAGTCACAACATTCTGACCCGAATCACGTTGTCATGCTATGAGTTTTATCACTCCCTTTTAGTTATAGCCTGACTTTCTCAAGATACTGATGAGAATAATAACTCATTCAGGCTATGCCTGAAAATACACCCTCTGTTCCAGCTTGACCATTTTATCATCAGTGATTTGGTCCGCAACAAATCAACTCCTGGTTTTTGTTTCTCAATCCCTGATTTTTCAGGGTATCTGGTTCAAACCATTTACACAACAAACCCATTTTACATCACAACACTGCTCCACCTTTCTTCATCACTTCTTGATAAATTTTATCAGTCCTTACATTTAAATGAACAATCTATCACCGATTTGTTCTCATCGCTTGAGTTAGTCAAATTACCCATCTTAACCTGAGTCACTAACCTCCTATGACTCAGTAGATTCACGGTACTATTGACATAACGATCAGACCCATTAACCCTTTTCAATCTTCGTTAACAGTGATATAATCACTGAAACCCATCAAATCCAATTCTACCTAAACCCCTTTGATTCAACTTTTTCACCGAGTCTTTGCCGGAATAAGTTTGTTTTTTATGGTAATTATTTTTTGGACGTGGGTTGTTGTGTGAGAGTATCGATTTACATTTTTTGAAGAATCTGTGATTCATGATCTTTTGTAGATCGACTGGGTTTTCTTTTTTGATTGAGAGTTTTTTTTTTGTGAGAGATCGACTTGATGTTTTTATCTTAGAGTGATGATAAATTTTTGTGTTTGTGATGAGAGTATAGGATCTGGTTTTTTTTGTGATAGGATTTGTTTGGTGGAAAATGAGTGGTGATAAGGTTTTGTTGGTGAGAGATGGTGTTTGATCTCCTTTTGAGATCTGTATTCACGAGATCTGGGTTTTATCATCTTTTGATGATTTTGTTTGGTGGGGATAAGATTTGTATGTTGGGTGTGTGCTATTTTTGGGGTTCAGGGTGGGGATATATGTTTTTCAGTCACCAATAAATGTGTCTCTCCCCCTCAAAAATTGCTACAACAGTAGCAGTTTTTGAAGATTCACATTTATTTTTTTGACATTGAAGAATGTTATCAGCAGTCATAAATGGATCTGGCTCATAAGAATGAACCTCTGGCTCTGGTACCACTTGTTGGTCCATGAAATTGAGTAAATAAATAACAGTTTCATTAATAATGATAACAATTGTTACAAGATTACTCAAAATATAATTGACTACATGATAACATCTTCAGCTTCTTCAAGGGGATAATTCCGGTAAACTACCCCCTTTGGGTGACAAATAAACTCTCATTGATCCAAGTTATGCTTGAGATTCAATGAGAGGATGATCCTATCAACTAATACATATTGTATTCTTTTGTTTGTTTAGGAATCCATACTATCTCTATTACAATGCATACATATATATAGGTAAATAAAACAAAGACATGTGGGGTTGGGTGAGATGTCATCATCAGGTGGTCCATCTTCATCTTCCTCTTTTGGAAAAGCACCAACATCCCTTTTTAAACTGTCATAATAAATATTCCAACTCTTATGGCAATTTCTTGTACTTTGTCTGACTTCTCTTTTTGGAAGTTCCAGCCCATATTTTCCAGTCTGCTTGTAGAGATAGCATCTTCAGGGTCATTGAGACATTTGTCAAATCTCAGTGATACTGGAGTTGTTTGTAGCTCATATACTTTACTCACTGACACAATATCAGTAAGTAAAGTGTTTCTTCAACAACGAGCTTTATACAACACTCACTGAATCTGTATCAGTGAGTAACCCACTATTTGATTTAGTGAGTTAGGCTATTTTATATTCAAATCCTTGTCAGGGTAATTGGGTCAATTTTTGACCCAACAATCTCCCCCTATTTGAATATACAAATAGCCCAGGTGAATGAGGTTGTGGTTTTTTGGTTATTCAGGTTCAAACCTGCTTTTTCAGGGACCTAGGTTTAGTGAGTAGGGGATAAGGGGTTCAGTGACTGAGGGTTCAGGTATTCAGTGGTTCAGTGACCTGATGGTTCAGGGGTTCAGTGGTTCAGTGACCTGATGTAATGGTCAGTGACCAGGTTCAGTAACCAAGGGTTCAGTGACCAGGTTCGTTTTCAGTGATCTGGGTTCACTTTGATTAGTTCAATTATGTTTATCTACTGATACATCAGTGTTCACCCTCCTTTTTTACTCCCCGATTCTTTCACGCCTTACCACTCCTTGATACAATATTCATTACACTCCCTCTGATCTTAGGCACGCACCCTGAACAAATCATTCTTATCACTGACCCGTTATCCATCCTATCACTCCATAATAACAACCAAACTCTGATGAACCAATTTTTCATCAGGGAATCGTTTACCTCTTCCCACTCTGGTTTACCCACGGCTGTGATAGCCTTAGCTTCCCAACACACTTCCTGAGTCACAACATTCTAACCCGAATCCTTGTCAGGATAATTGGGTCAATTTTTGACCCAACACTAACGCAAAGGGGTTTTCAGCCTGAGAGACTGGCATGATTATGTAGATTAAGTAGACAGTAAATAAAACTAGGGAACGAATAAGCGAATGGCGAACACGTACACAGATAGAAAACAGAAGCATAAAAGAGGTCAAGCCAATAGTAGGGAAACTTGTCACACGTTTAATTGCTTAGCTGTATAAGATGAGTGCTAAAATCTATTCTCTCTCAGTGGAGTCTTAGTTACAGGCGTGTAAACACTTAATGATTACTAGGTTTATGTATTATTTATCCCTTTTACAGTCTTACATTAACTATGCAAATGATGTTAATGAAGTAATTGCGTGAGCCTATGTTGACAAGGCGCGATAAATCCTGATATGTAATCAAAGCACATGCATAAAGAAACCAAATAAACATCAAATACTCTTTATAACAGCTGGAAACTATTAAGTCCGATCAAATAGTGAAAAAGACACTAACTCAACTATTAACAGATTGCTAATACAAATAAACGAGTTTTCCTATGAATTAAAGTACTAGCAGGACCCTCTTACTGCTCTGAATTCTTCTTTTATGTTGTGTCTTGTGCTGCCAATTCGTCTGTATTCTTCTCCTTTTGTTTTTTGTGTCACCCCGAATGTGGCTGTCGAATGGGGTATTTATACTTTCTGTCAGCAGGGTCGATACGGCGTATCAACTAAGTTGATATGGCGTATCTAGGTAACTTCGCGTGGGGTCCAAGATTATAATATTCAGGAATATTCGTACACCGCCATAAGATACGGCGTACATTCAGTCTTTATGCGGCGCATGTTCTTCAGTATCTTGGATTATCTTGGTAAAGTCTTGAGATTGATACGCTGCATATCTGGAATGTCATACGGCGTATATGGAGTAAAACAAGTCAGATATTCTTGTTGACAAAGGTTTCATATAAGACGTATGAGATAAATTCATATGGCGCATGCTTCAAAGTCAGGCAATGGTCTTCATATTCATCTAAGTCTTTATGTACGGCGTATCTGTCTAGAATGATACGGCGTATCTTCCTTCAGTTTAGTAGACTTTTCCAACTTGATCAATTTTGCTCCAATTTAAGTCCAAAATAGCTAACTTTCACCAAATGCTTGTTTATAACTGAGAATTACAAAAGTAAGCGATTAAGTATCAATTCTCATATAAAATAACATAAAACAAGCGAATAACATAGGATAAATGATGCCAATAAAATGTACTTATTTGATATCATCAAATATCCCCCCTCTTGAACTTTACATATCCTCAAGTAAACCTTAGATTTAAACTTATGAAAATGTATCCTAAATACATCTTAGGATTTATTTTTATAGTTTTAAGCACTCATTCGTTTTAATCATAATTACACAACCAAACACCTCACGA
Source organism: Artemisia tridentata subsp. tridentata (assembly GCA_021014915.2). NCBI lineage: Eukaryota > Viridiplantae > Streptophyta > Magnoliopsida > Asterales > Asteraceae > Artemisia > Artemisia tridentata. The sequence continues at coordinate 101,696,446 of CP139507.1, read as the reverse complement.
AGTAGGGAAATGAAATCACTCAAATCACTCAACTAATCTATGTGGTAACATTTAAGTAATTCGCTCAATTGCTCGGTCGTGACGAATATTCTATCATAAGCTTGGCAAGGATACACATCTCCACCACTAAAGCTTAGGAGTGACAAGTCTAAAGCGGTAAATTGGGTTATGATAAGGCTTAAGGGTTAAACCTAGCTTTGTTTAAACATCTCCTGCACAAACTTAGTAGCTCGCTGGCGCCAGTCCTCGATTCCTCTAACAACGGATGGTCACTAGTGTGTATCTCGGTTCGCTGGCGCGTTATTTTCATAACGGATGGTCACCAAGATATACTCTAGATTGCTAGTGCCTTATTCGATTAGTCTAAAACTCGGATGGTCACCACCTTATTCATGCTTTTGACATTCTCACTTAGCCGTTACCATATTCGGATGCTCGAAAGCTAACAATGAATATAGCAACTTGGTAAAAGGGTAAGGATAACAATTGGGAAATAATTGGTGTTAAATAAAATAAAAAAAAACAAATAGATTAAGTACTAACAAGTGTGGTTAATCACTTCCCAACCATCCCATGAATAAGAAACAAATCATAGACTAACTCACGCTTTAACACGGAAACTCACGCTTTAGTAGGTAGACATGAATTAAACTCAATAATATCTCATTCAGAGAATAAACCTTAGTTGGCGTTCCCATAACTGCCAACTCCCGTGCAATCCATAAATATAATACAACAAGCAGTAGCGATTTCTCTACTAGTACATAACTTTACATTGTTGGTTTATAGAACTTACCAACTTCTTCTTTCTTTTTCTTTTCTACTTTTTCCAATTTATTTTTTTTTTATTTTATTTTTATTATTATTTTTTCTTTTTAACATCAAATAAAATGGTGTAAAATTTCACCACATCACTATCACAATCAATCTGGATAATTTTTCTCCATACTTTTCATAACTTCAGACATAAAGGTAATAGTGAAAGTAGTAAACACACGAAAATAAAAAATACAATATCTACTTTCACTCCATTGCATTGTGCAATTTCCGACCTAACCAAAGATAATAATTACACAAACGAACACAGGAAACACAGGGAATACACACTTTACTAAAAGCGACTAACCACGGACTTAAATCTACAGGGTAGGCTAAAGTGTAAGGGTGTTACGAAATAATTTAGATTGGTGTAAGAAACGAAAGGAATGGCTCTGAGGGTTTTTCTAGGGGTATCTTACTCTAATAATGAGAGTAACAAAGGGTTTATCATGGGGATTAACTAACCAGTGTAATTAGTTAATATAACACAACATATATAGGCTATGTTTGGCGCAGAGCTTTTTGAGCCGATGAGCGGTGAGCAATGAGCTTTTTGATTTTTAGTGTTCGTTTGGCAAAAGAGCGGTGAGCTTTCTTATTTTTTAGGAAACCTCATTTTTCCAATGCTTCTTTTAGAAGCTGTGAGCGGTGAGCAGTGAGCTGTGGCTACAGCTCACACCTACTGCTCACAGTTCACTGCTACTGCTCACAGCTAATTTTGCCAAACATAGCCATAGGCTATTTGGGTGTAATCCTAAAAATTTACCAAGTTAAACAAGTCACTCCAATTATATCAATAATACTCATTATGGTGGTCTCGAATAGTATACAAGCCAAGTTCTAAAGTTTACTACAAGTCACGGGCACACTCATATATTTGTGGAATTTGGGTAAAATATTGGGAAACGGATAAGGCTTAATTCTCACAATTTGGAAATAAGGGTTATGTGTGCGGTCATGCAACTTATATTTAACAAAAACATGTTAGAAAAATTTTAAATTTAAGCATATTAAGCACATATTAAGCAAATTTTTGAAAAATAAGGACAAGTGATGTTCTAATTCTCCATCCCCCCACTTAAGATAAACAACGTCCTCGTTGTTTAAAATTGAAAATAAAAACAGGAAATAGAAAGAATTAGAAAGGAAAACTCCCCTGAGATTTGCTCGGTATGATCCTCCATTATGCGTTTGTGAGCAACTTTTTATTTTCTTTGTGTAATGGCGTTCAAGCCTCCATGAATGGCTCGCGACACACAAAAAATTTAGAACGTATGTATACCATCACTTCTTCGCAAGCAACATGTGTTAATTTTGAAAATCACAGCTAGTGCAATCTTTGTTAATCGATGGTTAGTAGAAAATAAACCTAAAAATTAAAAATAAAAATCTGGAAATTTCATCAGGTCAGTCGATACGTTGTATCCATGGTAAGGGATACGCCGTATCGAGCCTAGAATAAATACGAGTCAGAAAATCTGATACGACGCATCCTTAAACATAGATGCGCCGCTTTGAATCAACTGACAGAATGTTCAAAATGCAGAAAAATAAAGGATAAATATGACCTGTGCAGTCGATATGCCGCATCCATGGGAAGGGATGCGCCGCATCGATGTGCAGGTCTGACAGACTCGATAACAGAAAAAAAGTAAAGATAAATCTGGGTTGTCTCCAGGTGAGCACTTTTCTTTATTCCAGAGTCTTCAAGTGAGACTAATCTTCAGCTCCTATTTTGTATCATTGTACGCGTCGGAAGCATCACGCTCCCTCATCCTAAATCCAGTAATCTGGAGCACATCTTGGTCAAGTTAGAGTTTATGGATTTTTATTAATATATGTATGACCGGTTTCGAACCCGAGAATTCGGGATTGCACACAATACGTAAGAGTTTCAATGGTTTGAATAATTAAATATAGTTTTATAATTTATTTATTCATTTCACAAATAAACCACTTAATGGTCGTTAGTACTTAATGGGGTTAGATAACGCTCGTTAAAGAACTAAATATGAAATAGAGGTAGAGAAGGATCTAGAACCCATTCCCTTGGGTAAAGTTCGGCCGACCCTCTCCTTAGGGATAGAAGATCGAGCCTTGGAGTGGGGAACAAGGAAGTGAAGCCTATAAATACATCCTTTGTATTCTTAGATCACTAATCCCTAATTTCCTAGCTTTCCAACTTCTCTTCTTCTTCCTCTAGTTCTAGCCGATCGACTTTTAATCCCTAACTCCTAGGGTTTGTCGATTTTGCTTAAACACAAGTGTTGGATTTGTTTAGTGAATTAGAACCTAGCTTTTCCCATTGAAACGCTAGTATTACGTGTGTACAAGAACGGAGTACAAGCTTGCTTTAGCTTGTTGATTTTACCCTATTCGACTACATTTAAGTCGATTCATCCTAAACCCATATTAGGGTTTATATTGTTCTTGGTGATCACGTGATTCCTTGTTCTTGCTAGGAATCAAAAGGTACGCGTCTATTTAATATTTAGTTAATTAATTATATGTTATTGTAGATCCTACATCCGCTGTGCAATATGCTTTGATGATCATGTATGTTTATTAGTTTATAGATTTATGATTCTAATATTCCAACAGTGGCATCATGAGCCCGTTTTTAACATGTAATTAATTACTAAAAACCTTAAAATTGAATCTTGTTGAATAGATACATGCAATTGTGATCTAGGGTTTTAGATTTTTTGTAAACCCTAATTTATGGGTCGACACCCATTATATATATTTAGGGTTTTATGGTTTTGGTAAAATCTTGTAGAAACCCTAGGATTGCATGCAATTTTAAGTGTTTAATTAATGAGTACCTATGTGATGTCATTAATTAGATTGCGTACGATATTGGCTTGTAAATATGTGATACATGATTTAAAGTGCAATATGGAATCCATGACAAAATCTTGCATGTTTTGTCATGGAATGTTTTGTGTTAATAATTGCTACATGGTTTTAAGATAAATCTAAAATTAGGGAAGACCCTAATTAAATATTAATTAATCGGTTATGTGCAATGTGGTATCTAGTTAATTAAAACTTACGCGGCCAAGCTATTTGGCGTCTGTGGTCCATTGGGCACAATGAGCTCGAAAACCAATAGGAGTTTTACTAATGAGATACATTATAAATTCACATAGAAAATTAATAGGATTTATCAAAAGGTTTGCATGTGGCTATATGATATTGTTAACGATCATATATGTGTTATTGAGTGTTTATTATTTTTTTTAATTACTTGATCTTTGTGTTTAATTATGATGGATTGTAACATCAAAGAGGGTAATTTTTGAATAAAAAATAAATGAACCTAATAACTATGAAACCTTTGTAGTAAGCTATTTAATTGCCAAGTCTTATGTGCCAATAGTGGTTCGCTTCGCACGGTAATTTGCTCCCAGGCGAGACTAGTAATTAATAATTTACTACATAAATGTTTTAAGCTTTAAATCTTAAAGTTTTAATTGATTGATGCGACTGTACAAAAGTGGTCGAAGCGGCGGACCTATTATTGACAAACTATAAAGTGGGTATAAGGAGGCTTGACATTAAATTGTCATCCGAAAGGGGCGCGTTTTTAATTAGCTTCGGCGGACGTTTGCCCCTCCGCTCGCCTGTGCGTCAATAATAGACTTACCAAGTACACCATGAAAAAGTACGAAGCATCTTAAGGCAATGTTGTAAGTTTCTCAACGCCATCAATTAAATTTTGTTGATTTAAGCTGCGAATGAGTAAACAGTTTTTGGTAGAAAACATATGATACAAAGATGAATGCATGACATCTTTGTACATATTTTTTGATTACACATCAAAAATTTTAATACCCTTAAATTTAAGTAATATGCCAACCAATTAATACGGAAACACCTAAGATGACATTCTATCATTGCTAGCAGCCTCAGCTGATGTAATGATTCAAAGAATGGTAATCAAAAGGGGTAAATTGAGCACTTTCATTGCTAGCAGCCTCAGCTGATGTGATGAAACGGCGTCAATTTACATGTTTCTAAATTGGTTAACTTAATTGAGCACTTTCATTACTAGCAGCCTCAGCTGATGTAATGAAACGGCGTCAAGGCATAAAGATTTGGGGATGAAACATGCTTACATTTTGCAACTGATGTTGGCAATATAATGTAAGTCCCATGATTCTAGGAATTGCAATTGGATATTGGCAATTGGGGTTGACCCGTACCTTATTGAGTACTTTCATTACTAGCAGCCTCAGCTGATGTAATGAAACGACGTCAATTTGGATCCTAGTTTTCAAATGAAAATTAAATGGTAATTTACCGTGGGTGTTTAATTTTCTTGAAAAGTTTAATTATCGAAAGTACTAACTTTTGAATTTTTTCTATAGAAATGGCCCAACCCGACAACACGAACATGTCAAACATGAGCTCTGCTTTCAAAATGATGATTGAAAGAGAGAAGTTGACTGGGACTAAAAATTTCAACGATTGGTATCGTTCTCTAAGGATTGTTCTTAGAATGGCCAAACATTTTGAATATCTTAGTGTGCCTCTTCCTGTTGCTCCTCCTGCTAACTCTCCAAATGAATTACTTGAAGAGTACAACAATGCTTATGACAAGCACAATGATGTGGCTTGTCTCATGCTATCGGGGATGGATACTCAGCTGCAAAAGCAGTTTGAGAATTATGGTCCGATGGAAATGATTGAGGAACTCAAACGTATGTTTTAGAAACCTCCAACAGCAGAGTTGTATGACTTGCTAGATACTCTAGACAAGTGTAAGCAGGATGCAACTAAATCCGTAAGTGCCCATGTATTGGAGATGAAAGGATATCTTGACCAATTGGACAGACTTGGATGCGGATATGTGGAAGATGTTAAAGTTGGCCTCATCAATAGACCCCTCAACGAGGAATTGTATGGTGAGTTTGTGCGCAACTTCAATATGCATTGCAAGGGGAAGACAATATCTGAATTGCATGCAATGCTTATTGACTTTGAGAAGGGACTCTCAAAGAAGGCACCTACACCTGCTATGATGGCAATTAAAGGTAGTAGGATCACTAAGCCCAGTAAACCGCATCATGCGAACAAGAAGCGGAAAGCTAAAGCTGACAAGGGCAAGCAGATTGTGACTTATCAGCAGAAGCCCAAGAAGCAGAATCCTCCTCCCAAGAAGGATTATCCCAAGAAGGATACGGCTGCTTGTCACCACTGCCACACTCCTGGACACTGGAAGAGGGACTGTCCATTGTTGCTTGAGGAGTGTCGCAAGAATAAAAATGCCAAGGCTGCAAACGGCGCGAGCACTTCAGGTATTTTTATGGTTGAATTATTTTCTTTTCCTCGTAAGCAAAATGCCTGGATATATGATACAGGATGTGGTACTCACATTTGTAATACATCGCAGGGGCTTAGAGGAGCTAAGAAGCTGAACTATGGGGAATGCTACTTGTATGTCGGCAACGGTATACGTGCAGCGGTGGAAGCCATAGGGACTTTTGACTTACTGTTACCTTCGGGTTTAATTTTAGTATTGAACAATTGTCATTACGCACCGTCTATTGTTAGAGGTGTTGTTTCAGTTTCTTTATTGTTGGATAATGGTTTTGAGCATACTTTTAATAATAATGGAATTTCGGTTTCTTTAAATTCTGTTTTTTATTTTAATGCAATTCCATTAAATGGTGTGTTTGAAATTGATATGGAAAATCATGCATCCAACGGAAATAATTCTGTGTATAGCATTGGCAATAAGAGAATCAAGTCGAACTTGGATTCATCTTATTTATGGCACTGTTGTCTTGCTCATATAGGCAAGAAATGCATGGAAAGGCTGCAACATGATGGGCTTTTGAAAGATATCGATGATGATTCATTCGATAAATGCGAATCTTGCATATCTGGGAAGATGACAAAGAAACCTTTCCATAGCAATATGGAAAAGGCTTCGGATCTACTTGGATTGATACACACGGATGTGTGTGGTCCACTTAGACATGTGTCTAAACGCGGTGCTACCTACTTCCTAACCTTCACGGATGACTATGGTCGTTATGGTTGTGTTTATTTACTTAAACATAAACATGAAGTCTTTGAGACATTCAAGGTTTTTAAAAGTGAAGTAGAATTACAACTCGGTAAGAAGATTAAGGCTCTTCGATCCGATCGTGGTGGTGTATGTTTAAACCAAGAGTTTAAAGATTATCTAGCTGAGTGTGGCATTGTCCAGCAGCTCACTTTCCCGTATACTCCACAACAAAATGGTGTATCTGAAAGGAGAAATCGTACATTGCTTGATATGGTACGATCTATGTTTAATCTAACAACTCTTCCCTTATCCTTTTGGGACTATGCTCTTGAAAGTGTTGTTCGCATATTAAATATGGTTCCAACTAAGAAGGTTGATAAGACTCCATATGAATTATGGACTGGAAAAGCTCTCAACTTGTCTTACTTAAAGGTCTGGGGTTGTGAGGCGTTTGTTAAACATGACTTACCTGATAAACTCCAACAAAGTTCGGTTAAGTGTATCTTCGTAGGATACCCTAAGGAAACAAGGGGTTACTACTTTTACTTCCCACCAGAAAATAAAGTCATTGTGGCTAGGTATGGTGAATTCCTTGAGGAGAGTTTCTTGTCTCAAGAATTCAGTGGGAGAGTATATGATCTTGAAAATGATCAAGAAGATACGTCACCTTCTGAGAACACTAACACACTTCCTGTGGAACCTGAAAGTTTAGGTCCTCCACCTGAAGTTGAAGTGGTTCCCATCCGTAGATATTCAAGATCTACAAAAGCTCCTGAACGTCTATGTTTAAACGTAGAATGTGAGGAAACTATACTAGGGGATCTTGATGAGCCAACTAGTTATAGGGCTGCCATTAATAGTCCTGAGAAGGATAAATGGCAAGTTGCTATGGATGGGGAAATGCAATCCATGAAAGACAATAAAGTCTGGATTGAAGTAGACCTTCCTCCCAATGCTAAGGTAGTTGGGAGTAAGTGGCTCTTCAAAAAGAAGACGGACATGGATGGCAATGTACACACCTACAAAGCTCGTTTGGTGGCTAAAGGCTTTACCCAAACATATGGTGTCGACTATGAGGAGGCCTTTTCTCCTGTGGCTGACATTAGAGCTATTAGGATTCTTATAGCCATAGCTGCTTACTATGACTATAAGATATGGAAAATGGATGTCAAAACCGCCTTTCTAAATGGTAGCCTAGATGAAGACATCTACATGGCACAACCTGAGGGGTTTGTGAATCCACAATTTCCTGAGCGTGTTTGCAAGCTTCAAAGATCCATTTATGGATTGAAGCAAGCATCAAGGCAATGGAATAAGAAATTTGATGAGGAAATCAAGAAGTTTGGATTTACTCAAAATTTCGATGAGCCGTGTGTATACCACAAAGTTAGTGGGAGTAACACTACTTTTCTTATCCTATATGTCGATGACATATTAATCATGGGAAATCATATACCAAGTCTTAATGAAGTTAAGTCTTATTTAAGTACATGTTTTTCCATGAAGGATTTAGGAGAAGCAGCTTACATCCTTGGAATCAAGATCTATAGAGACAGATCTAAGCGGTTAATTGGATTAAGCCAAAGTGCTTACATGAATAAAATATTGAAAAGATTCAATATGCAAAATTCGAAGAAGGGATATTTGCCCATGTAAGTGGATCATTGCTTAAGTAGCAAAATGTGTGCATCTACACCTGAAGAGGTGGAATACATGAATAAAGTTCCATATGCTTCAGCAGTAGGATCTATCATGTATGCAGTTAGATGCACAAGGCCAGATGTGGCATTCGCGCAAAATTTGACCAGTCGTTACTAGCAGAATCCAGGGAAAGATCACTGGCATGCTGTTAAGAACATTCTTAAGTATTTAAGGAATACTAAAGATATGTTTCTTGTGTTCGGGGGAAATCCAGTCGCAGAACTGAATGTTACAGGTTTCTGCGATGCGTCCTTTCAAACTGATAAAGATGATACGAAGTCTCAGACGGGTTACGTTTTTGTCATCAATGGAGGAGCTGTAGACTGGAAGAGCAAAAAGCAGAGTACAACGGCCATGTCTGCTATAGAAGCTGAGTATATTGCTGCATCGGAAGCTGCAATGGAAGCTGTTTGGATAAGGAAATTCATTTCGGATCTTGGAGTGATGCCGTCAATTGAATTACCTATAAATGTGTATTGCGACAACTCTGCTGCAATCACATTCGCCAATGAACCTGGAGTTATGAAGGGCGCCAGACACTTTCGTAGAAAGTATCACTATGTTCGAGAACAAGTCGAACAAGGAGAAATCAATGTACTCAAAGTTCACACAGATGACAATCTGGCTGATCCTTTGACGAAGGCATTATCTAAGGAAACGTTTACTCGACATGCTGAGGGTATTGGTCTTCGTTTAGCCAGTAGTTTCATGTAAATCTGTGGTTAGTGTATTTGATAAGGGATATGTAAACAATATTATTTTTTAATGAAATAAAGTGCGGATAACGTTTATTATCATTTATTAATATTGTATCCTATATTTGCATGTTTAAATCCGTGAATAATTAATTTATTCTAAATAGTCCATTGTCGATTAATGATATGGGAATATTATTAAATAAAGACAAATGTGAGGATTGGTAGAATGTACTGTAAGGTTGAGATACCAATATCACATGATATTCAATATTGGATAAATTGAATATAGGACTTATCCCAACCACATGATTATACTTTATGGATCATCGTCATTAAGTAAATCATGAATATTTATCCTCAGACTTGAGATACCAGGTGACTGCCGAGGATGTAGCTCATTTTCTGTAAGATAGTCTAACGCTGTCCGTAACAGGTGGCTATAAGGGCTATTTTCAGAGGTGATGTGAAATCTAAGGGTTACGCTCGTAGTCAACAAAGGATTTGTTCCTTCAATTTTGTGTTGAAGTTTAATACTGCTTGGCCACTCGTAGGGTTGACAAGATGTTTGCGTGCGCACGCCCAAAGTCTATCTGGAAGACGTTCAGATGTTTGGTAATCTTGTTCAATTATGTATAAACGAGAAACTAATTGTTAATTATGGAATGACCTAGATCCATATCCATATTAACGCGGTATTAGAAACAAAAGGATAAGTATGATGATTATATCATCACGTGATTTTTCCAGGAAAACCATACTCGGATCAAGCTAGGGGCATTTGGAAGGTTAAGCTAGACTAACCCATGTCATTACTATATTAATGAATATCCAAGTGGGAGCTGTTAGAGTTTATGGATTTTTATTAATATATGTATGACCGGTTTCGAACCCGAGACTTCGGGATTGCACACAATACGTAAGAGTTTCAATGGTTTGAATAATTAAATATAGTTTTATAATTTATTTATTCATTTCACAAACAAACCACTTAACGGTCGTTAGTACTTAACGGGGTTAGATAACGCTCGTTAAAGGACTAAATATGAAATAGAGGTAGAGAAGGATCTAGAACCCATTCCTTTGGGTAAAGTTCGGCCGACCCTCTCCTTAGGGATAGGAGATCGAGCCTTGGAGTGGGGAACAAGGAAGTGAAGCCTATAAATACATCCTTTGTATTCTTAGATCACTAATCCCTAATTCCCTAGCTTTCCAACTTCTCTTCTTCTTCCTCTAGTTCTAGCCGATCGACTTTTAATCCCTAACTCCTAGGGTTTGTCGATTTTGCTTAAACACAAGTGTTGGATTTGTTTAGTGAATTAGAACCTAGCTTTTTCCATTGAAACGCTAGTATTACGTGTGTACAAGAACGGAGTACAAGCTTGCTTTAGCTTGTTGATTTTACCCTATTCGACTACATATAAGTCGATTCATCCTAAACCCAATTTAGGGTTTATATTGTTCTTGGTGATCACGTGATTCCTTGTTCTTGCTAGGAATCAAAAGGTACGCATCTATTTAATCTTTAGTTAATTATTTACATGTTATTGTAAATCCTACATCCGCTGTGCAATATGCTTTGATGATCATGTATGTTTATTAGTTTATAGATTTATGATTCTAATATTCCAACAGGTCATACTTGATCCTTACGTTGTTTTTCTCCAAGATCTGTAAAAGCAAAGTCCTATCCCTTGCGGGTAGGGATGATAAAACAATAGATGGAAAATGTTTATTACGAAGGCACAAATATTCCAAGTGTGGTGGCAGTTCAACAAATGTTTCATGAGTATCATGAATTTTCCGAACATTACTCCGAGATTTGTTGATAACTACACAATCATCCAACTCGTCATCAGAATCCTCAATAATATTATTTCGAAGCTCAATTGGCTCATTAAGATCAATCAGTTTGACAAGGTCCTCACGACGAGGGTTAGGAATTCTGCTAAGTAAGAATTCTGCTGAAGAATACTGCTGATGGATTCTGCTGAAGAGCTGGAATCTGCTGAAGAAGTGTTTCTGCGGAAGTAGAGATTCTGCGTAGTTTGTTTTTGCTGATATAGATATTCCGCGTATTTTATTATTAGTTAGGATATGTACGAGCTTTATTAGGAAACTATTATGATTATCTTGTTTAGTTTTTAGAAGATACGTTTCTTGTGAAACGGTTTAGGGTTTCTAGTGAAACGGTTTAGGGTTCCTTATCTATAAAAGGAACACATTATTATGTATTATGTACGAGTTTAGAAAAACAAGTTCTTAGTATTAATCAAAGATCCATAAAGGATCAAACGTTCTTAGTAATTTGTTCTTGCTTGTGTTTGATTTCCGCTTTATAATACAAGTAGTAGAGACTTTCTATTAGTGTGTTTGTGATTACATAGACATTACTAACGATCCACGAGCGCTCAAAGATCTATCAAGGTCTAAGGTTCTACAAGTGGTATCAGAGCCTCGGGAGAGTCTCTGTGATACTAAGAACATCCTTTCTTTTACACCCTCTCAAACAAAACAACCAAAACAATGCCTGGATCAGACGATGGATCAGAAGTTAACAACAACCATAACACCACATATTCATCTATGCAACAACTCACTCTCACCAATAGCAATGCAAAGTTCCCATACCTCAAGAAGGAAGAGTATAAATTGTGGGCTATGAAGATGCAGAACTGGATCACTAATATTGATTGGAGTCTGATGAACTCAAATAAGTACATTTTATTACTATCATTTATCCTATTAATTTGACTTGTTTTACTATATTATGTATGAGGATTGATACTTAATCGTTTACTTTTGTAATTCTCAGGTAAAAACAAGCATTTGGTGAAACTTAGCGATTATGGACTAAAAACGGAGTAAAATGATCAAGATTGGAATTGGTTGTTGGAATGAAGAGAATGAAGACCACTGCCTGACTTTGAAGAATGCGCCGCATGAATTTATCCCATGCGCCGCATATGAAACTTTGGTCAACGAAGAATAACCAACTTGTTCTACTCCAGATGCGCCGCATCTCACCTATTACATACGGCGCATCACTATCAATATTTCACCAGATACGATCCAAGATACAAGAGGACATGCGCCGCATCTGATAATGGAGTTACGCCGCATCTTCTGGCGGTGTACGAATATTCCTGAATATTATAATCTTGGACCCCACGCGAAGTTAAGTACATGCGCCGCATCTACTTAATAGATGCGCCGCATCTCACCCTCAGACAGAAACTATAAATACCCCAAGACCAGACGAATTCGGTGTGACATATAATATATACGTGACCGAAGACCAGAAACCTAGGACGAATTCAGTCAAGGTAGCAGCACAAGACACACCCAAATCAAAGATACAAGAGCTGTAAGAAGGTGCTGCATATGTTTAATTCATTAAGTAGTTTTGTTTTATTGTGTTAGTAAACTTTAATTCATCAAGATTGGTGGCTTGTGTAACGTGACAACGGAAAGGTTGCACTCCCTTAAAACTGCTTTCTCATCAATTAAAGTTTATATGTTAGTGTCTTTGGTGACTTTTATTAGTGCATTGATAACCTCTGTGGCTAGTTGAGCGTTGATCGGGTCGCCATGCCTCTGCCCTCGCCTATTTATTAGATGCCTATGCATTCTATGGTCTGTAGAAAAGTAGGAGAAAGATAAATAGGATAGTCATAAGTAATCATTAAGGGTTTACTCGCCGATAAGATTAGAACCAACGAGAAAGGACTTAATCTCGGTGCGTTGCATCGAACTATACACTTCATATAACACTAGCAATAAAACAAGTGACAAACTACTTATCATAAGGACAGCCCTCTTATTGTCTCGAGTATTTATCTGTGTACGTGTGTGCTACTTGCTGATTCGTGCCTATTGGTTTAGTTTATTATTTAATTGCAACCAAATCGTGCCAGTCTCTCAGGCTGACCCCCTTGCGTTAGATTAGATTGTATAGCTAACTTAATATATTAAAATACTGATTAGAATAACTAGATAATACGTTCCACTCTTAGTGATCGACACTCTACTTACCATTATATTCATACTGACCGGGTACACTGCTCGTTAAGTGTGTGTGTTATTGATAAGTCGGCTAAATATAAATTTAAAACTTGAGTAGGCATTAAAACTGCTAAACCGCAACGACACGCACGCGCATCAAGTTTTTGGCGCCGCTGCCGGGGAGTGAATTGTTATTATCTGTTAATTTCATTAGTATTTTAATTAGGTTTTTAATTTTTATCTAACCGCTAATTTTGTTGTGTATTAGTTTAATTTGCATTCATTGTACTATTTTGCATATTTTCTGTTTTTGTGTGTTATTTATTTGCTTTTATTTGTGTTTATTTTCGTTTGTGTGTTTTTATTTGTTTTTATTTTTCGTAATTTTTGTTTTCTGCTATCGTTGTACTGAGCTAAATCGAACGATACGGCGCATCTGATTTATCAGATACGGCGTATTGCGTTCAATTTTTTTTATAAAATACAACGCGTTTAATTAATTCGATACGACGCATCTTTCCCCAAGATACGGCGTATCTGTTTTTAATAAGAAATTTTTTTCTAAGCGATAATTCGATACGACGCATCTTTTCCCCAAGATACGGCGTATCTGTTTTTGATAAATTTTTTTTCTAAACGATAACGCCATACGACGCATCTGCTTCAGCAGATACGGCGTATCTATTTTAATTAAAAACAGTTTTCGAATTATTAAACAGATACGGCGCATCGATTTTTATCGATACGGCGCATCTTCTGAATCAAAAATCTTATATTTTGAAACGTAACGAAAATACGGCGCATTAACTTTTGTTAATACGGCGCATTTAATTTTAAATAAATATCGATTTTTGATTATTAAAATTGATACGGCGCATTCAAATTTCTAAGCGGCGTATCTAATTTTCTGAATAAAGTCTGATCTAATTTTAACGATTATAAGATACGGCGTATCCAACTTTTTGGATACGGCGCATCGTCTGCAGATATCAGCTATTTTGTATTCTTATATCCGTTTCTATATTCATTAATTTCTCTTCTAGCGAACAAATCCTACTGATGATTTTACCTTTGATGACAGATTTTGCTATGGAAGACATATCAGTTAACGGATATCTTGCTAAGGAATGCTTGCTTTCAGATTCATTCAATGTGCTCATGATCGATGCAGATTTATTCTCTTGGGAGACCCCCCTTGAAGCTGCTTTTAAGGAATTCATGCGTTTATGCAACATTGACAAAGGGGTATTCTCTTATGATGTATTTGTGAGGTACACTGGAGAAGAATTGTCGCTCTTATGGCCTATCATTGAAGCCAAAGGATTGAACTGGACTACTATCGAAGAAGATGATGGGAAATTCTATCTTGCATACATGGACTCGAGCAACAAAAGCTGTGGTGGAGGCAATACCCAAATCTCTTACATGCCTTATTCCGAACAGTACTGGGGATTAAATGAGAACTATCTGGACGATGAAGGAATTTATGCTGTGGCGGAGTTACTATTTCATGGCAAGTTGGTAAGATTGATGGACCTCTCGCTCAATGATTGGCTAGAACTTAAATATGGTAGTCCGGAATTCGCCCCTGCAAATGAAGTCAAGCTGATTATGACTTCATGGTTGACTCGGAGTTTTAAGAAGCAATTTAACGAGTTCATGGAGATAAGAAGGAATATGATTGGAAAGGCTTGCTTTGACGTTAACCACGATCCTAACGATGTTGATTTTTCAGAGTGGTTGGCTAGTAAGTTTAATAACCATAAGAGTATGGATCGAGCTACTAAGGATGCATTATGGGTATATTGGATGAGAGGAGATGACGAAGAAGTAGAAAGCAACTATGGGTCGTCACTTCATGGTTCAACAATCAATGAAGGGATTGAAGAGTTATTCAGAATAGACATTGATGTGTTCGATTATGAGACACCCTTGTGCAAGCAGTTCAAGGAATTTAACTACCTTCTTCAAGTCGACGATGATGTGCTTACTGGAGATTTACCAGGATTCAAGACTTATGATGATTTCAAAAACACCTGGTACTATGAATGGAATGACCAAGTACCATGGGTTTGGGATAAACCATGGGAATTTGAGCACATTAATCACACCTGTACACCCTTCGTTTTCAAGGACAGGAGTAGTGTTTGGCCGACCTGTGATTATAAAAGTGACGGAACCTGTAATGGGGGAAGTATTATTGGGATGAAACGGGTTGGAAAAGATGTAACCTTTGAAGATTATGAGTGGTACGATAATGTTGAAGACTGCCCACAAAAAGCGGAGGCTTTGCAAGAAAAGGGTAGAATTGAATGCTTGAAAGGACTTAAGGGAACATCGGATACTACTTTTTGGGAATGGGTGCATAAACAATTTGATGATTTCACGAAGCTTAGTCGACGGCTACAATGGGAATTGGAAAGAGAGTGGGAGGCAATTCAAGAAGATGATAACAATGAGTCATTAATCAATGAACTTGATGACTATTTGATTAAGGATCCTTACTTTAAGTTTGTTGATAAAGACGAGGAAGAGTTCACCAAAAGAAAGTGTCAACTACTTGGAATCCCTTATAATAAGCCACCCATGATTATTTCTGAAAAGTTTAAAATCATCAAATATTCTTTGGGACCAGAGGAAGAGTATGTTGCGACGACGACCAAGAGTTATACTAGATTAAGTCGAACGGAAGAAAACGTCGCAGAACTATACGGGAAAATCTTTCAGATGAAGGAAGAAGGATGGACCGTGACACGAACTAAATGATGAGCTGAACGTGAGTCTAACTTGAAGACTCTGGAATAAAGACAAGTGCTTACCGGGAGACAACCCGGATTTATCTTTTTATTACTCTGTTTATGTGTCGAGTCAGTCAGACCGCCGAGGATACGGCGCATCTCAATTCTGAGATGCGACGCATCTCCTGCAATGGTCATATCTTTATTTTTCTGCATTTTATATCTTTCGAATTTAAAACTTTTTATCAGTTTATTTTAATGCGGCGCATCCCTGGTTAAGGATGCGGCGCATCTTTTATTCTGATCCGTATTTATTCCAGGCTCGATATGGCGTATCTTCTTCCATAAGATACGGCGCATCGACTGACCTGATGATTTTCATTTTAAGTTTTTATGTTTTATTTTTACCTAACTACTAATGTATTATGCAAGTTGAACCTTTCTTATCTTAGGTGTGTTTTAAAGTGTCGGTGGTATTATAGATTCCTGCATTTCCTGTGGATACATCTATTATGAAGCTTAAACGTTCTAATCCACAAGAAAGATGATTTTTGCTCTACTACTAATGGAGGATCATACCGAGCAAATCTCAGGGGAGTTTTTCTGTTCTAATTCTTTTATTTTCCAGTTTTTAACCTTTTATACAAACAACGAGGACGTTGTTTAACTTAAGTGGGGGGATTGGAGAATTAGAACACTTAACATTTACTTGTCCTAAACTTTTCAAAATATGCTTAAAATGTGCTTAATATATCAAAATTTAATTTTTTTTTAGCATGTTTTTGTTTAAAGTCTAAGTTGCATAGCTGCACACATGACGTTATTTTTAAAAATTTTGATTTTTTTCAAAATTCACAAATCTATGAGTGTGCCGGTGACTTGTAAACTTTAGAACTTGGCTTGTATACTATTCGAGACCACCATAATAAGTATTATTTTATATAATTGGAATGACTTGTCTAAATTGGTAAATTTCTAGGATTACACCCAAATAACCTTATATGTTATGTGTTATTAGCTAACTACACTGGTTAGTTAACCCCCGTATAACCCTTTTGTTACTCTCATTTTTAGAGTAAGATACCCCTAGAAAAACACTCAGAGCCATTCCTTTCGTTTCTTACACCTTTGTTAAAATGTTTCGTTACACCTTAAACCTTAGCCTACCCTGTAGATTAGAATCCGTGGTTGGTTAATTGCTATAGGCAAAGTGTGTTTCCTTACATTACCTGTGTTCGTGTGCGTAATTCATTATCTATGGTTAGGTCGGGAAATTGCACAATGCAATTGGAGTGAAAGTAAATATTGTATATCTTTGAGTTTATTTTTCGTGTGTTTACTACTTTCACTATTACCGTTATTTCTGAAGTCATGAAAAGTATGGAAAAATTATCCAGATTTATCATTATAGTGATGTGGTGAAATTTTACACATCTATGTTTATGTTATAAAAAAAAAAAAAAAAAAAAAAAAAAAAATCGAAAAAATGAGAAAAGAAAAAAGAAAAAGAAGAGTTGGATGTTTGTTTTTAAACCAACGATGTAAAGTTATGTAAGTGTTCGATATCACCACTATTTGTTGTATATTATATCTATGGATTGAATGAGAGTTGGCAGTTATGGGAATGTCAACTAAGGTTTATTCTTTGATTAAGATCTTGTTGAGTATAATTCGTGTCTACCTAAAGCGTGTGTTTCAAGTGTTAAAGCGTGAGTTATTCAATGATATGAGTCTTATTCATAGGATGGTTGGGATAGTAATTAACCACACTTAGGATTTTAATCTATTTGTTTTGTTTATTTTTCATTTTACACCAATTTATATCCCAAAAATTATCCATACCCTTTATTATTCTTTATCCAACGAAACCTTTGATTTATTGAGATTAGGGATTTGAGCAATCTTAAGTATCGTAGTCGTGGATTCGGCTATGTATTTATGATTTTGTCGCCCTTTTTGATATATTATTATTGGTGAAAGTTTGGACCTATCTTTAGCCTATTCGAGTTAAGGATTTGAGCAATTGCAAGTATCGTGTTCGTGGATTCGATCATGTATTTGTGATTTTGTCACCTTTTCTGGAATTTGAGATCGATAGTGAATAAGAATAATTAACCCTTAAGCCTAAAAACCCTTTTTACCGCTTTAGACTTGTTATTCCTTAGCTTTAGTGGGGGAGATGTGTATACTTGCCAAGCTTATGATAGAATATTCGTCGCGACTGGACAGTTAAACGATTAGATTTGCTTTTATCAAAATATTTTATCTTACTTCTAATTCGTTAAGTGTTTAGTTGTGTGATTATGACAAAAAACGAATACATGCTTAAATATAAAAATAAATCCTAATATCTTTTAGGATACATTTTCATAAGATTAATTCTAAGGTTTACTTGGGGACAAGTAAAGTTCAAGTGGGGGGATATTTGATGAACTCAAATAAGTACATTTTATTACTATCATTTATCCTATTAATTTGACTTGTTTTACTATATTATGTATGAGGATTGATACTTAATCGTTTACTTTTGTAATTCTCAGGTAAAAACAAGCATTTGGTGAAACTTAGCGATTATGGACTAAAAACGGAGTAAAATGATCAAGATTGGAATTGGTTGTTGGAATGAAGAGAATGAAGACCACTGCCTGACTTTGAAGAATGCGCCGCATGAATTTATCCCATGCGCCGCATATGAAACTTTGGTCAACGAAGAATAACCAACTTGTTCTACTCCAGATGCGCCGCATCTCACCTATTACATACGGCGCATCACTATCAATATTTCACCAGATACGATCCAAGATACAAGAGGACATGCGCCGCATCTGATAATGGAGTTACGCCGCATCTTCTGGCGGTGTACGAATATTCCTGAATATTATAATCTTGGACCCCACGCGAAGTTAAGTACATGCGCCGCATCTACTTAATAGATGCGCCGCATCTCACCCTCAGACAGAAACTATAAATACCCCAAGACCAGACGAATTCGGTGTGACATATAATATATACGTGACCGAAGACCAGAAACCTAGGACGAATTCAGTCAAGGTAGCAGCACAAGACACACCCAAATCAAAGATACAAGAGCTGTAAGAAGGTGCTGCATATGTTTAATTCATTAAGTAGTTTTGTTTTATTGTGTTAGTAAACTTTAATTCATCAAGATTGGTGGCTTGTGTAACGTGACAACGGAAAGGTTGTACTCCCTTAAAACTGCTTTCTCATCAATTAAAGTTTATATGTTAGTGTCTTTGGTGACTTTTATTAGTGCATTGATAACCTCTGTGGCTAGTTGAGCGTTGATCGGGTCGCCATGCCTCTGCCCTCGCCTATTTATTAGATGCCTATGCATTCTATGGTCTGTAGAAAAGTAGGAAAAAGATAAATAGGATAGTCATAAGTAATCATTAAGGGTTTACTCGCCGATAAGATTAGAACCAACGAGAAAGGACTTAATCTCGGTGCGTTGCATCGAACTATACACTTCATATAACACTAGCAATAAAACAAGTGACAAACTACTTATCATAAGGACAACCCTCTTATTGTCTCGAGTATTTATCTGTGTACGTGTGTGCTACTTGCTGATTCGTGCCTATTGGTTTAGTTTATTATTTAATTGCAACCAAATCGTGCCAGTCTCTCAGGCTGACCCCCTTGCGTTAGATTAGATTGTATAGCTAACTTATTATATTAAAATACTGATTAGAATAACTAGATAATACGTTCCACTCTTAGTGATCGACACTCTACTTACCATTATATTCATACTGACCGGGTACACTGCTCGTTAAGTGTGTGTGTTATTGATAAGTCGGCTAAATATAAATTTAAAACTTGAGTAGGCATTAAAACTGCTAAACCGCAACGACACGCACGCGCATCAGAGTCTTTG